>APFE030237562.1:0-10460 GCA_000404065.3 Pinus taeda
GGGATTTTTTTGTTCCTTTTTCTTTTGATTGGATACTGCATTTCATTTTTAACTTACTAAAAGGCTATGGACCATATTGTTTCGTAGAAAGCATATTTTGCCACAAAAACAAAATGTAAGAGCTCTCAATGATAAGTGATTCATTGATTGGTAGATTTATCTCACTTCCTCTGTGTACCGTTATGAAAACAATGGAGTAACTAGAGTTTAGATCTAGCCAATCCATATCGAGACCATACTGTGGCATAGAAAGCACCTCTTTTTATAGCTAACATGGTGTCAGAGCTGTAAATGATCTTGATTTGTTGATTGGTAGGTTTCTCTCACTTTCTCTCTGCCTTCTGTTATGAAAACAATGGATTAACTGGAGTCTAGAGCTAACAGACCTCTGTTGAAGCTTGTGTGTATCACCGTGATACTTCTTTTGTGTATTGAGGACTGGGAAATAGAGAGAGGTCATCCTTGTTATCAAGTCAAATTGTTGGGTTGATGTTTGCAAGGAAGATGCTCTTGAATTATTCACCAATTCTTTATCCCTGGCAATTTTATGATGAGCAATGTTGAATTGGAGATGAGTACCGAACATGTTCCACTACATTGCCAAAATTGGCTCGATAATTTGGTATCTGTTTTTAGAGATGATATAGTTGGGGAAATTGATATAGTCAAATAACCTCATTGAAGAAGACGCAGTCTAAGGGATTCATCTCTTCTTTTTGGAGCACAATAGCATTTGTAATGTGATTTCATTACAAAGATAACACAATTGCCAAAATCTAGGTTCAGTGAAACAAGAATCGAGAGTTTGACTTGTTGAATTGTGAGTTCGACTCAGATTGGCAGTCAAACTTATTTCTCCTGTTGGGGCTCAATAAATTTCATTGTTAACAAGTTTAACTTGGCCGGTAAACTATATCTCCCATAAAAGGGTACCATTTGCTCATTTTTTCATTATTTTACCGCCAAATTTTTTCTTGATTATTTTATCTTTCCAATTAGTTTTCCAAGCCGAGTCTGGTAATTATGAGTAAGATTTTCATTTGAAAATTGAAACTTTAGAACATGTGCTTGGTAACTTTTGCATTGACAATATGAGTGTTCATTTACAAAAATTCATTAAACATTCAGGATTCAGATCAAATATTATTTCAGTAACTACCTTTTAACTGTTCCTTCTCTCAAGCTTAGTATTATCTCTTTGTGCAAATTTCATGTTTAAATATCTTTATTTTAGATTGCAACGTTGATAGCAGTGTATGCACACTTGGGATTTTCTTCCATAGAAGGCATCAGATGGGGATGGGTTGGAGTGATCTGGCTTTACAATGTGGTATTCTACGTTCCTTTAGGTATAATCAAGTTTGCAGTGTGTTACACTCTTAGTGGACAAGCTTGGGAATTTCTCTTTAAGAGGAAGGTCAGTTTCAGGCATTCTCCACTCTTCATAGGTATTCTGTTTTGTTATGTGTCAGAAACGTTTCCTTGGAGCATATATTCTTCTCTTACAAAGGCTCATTTTGGTAACAATGACATCATGTAGACAACTTTCACAAGAAAGAGGATTACAGAAGAGAGGACATAGAAGCCAAATGGGCACTTGCTTAGAGAACTTTACATGGTCTGATTTCTCTTGATGCCTACACTTCTCTAGGGTGTTCATCCATGATTGCAGAGCAAGGCAGAAAACATGAAAAAATTGCAAGGTAACAAATAATGGAAATGAATAATGATTTCATTGTCTATGTTATTGCCCTAATCCTATTTCATGAGAAAAACCAAATTGATTTGAATCTTTGTGTTATGAAAATTATTTTAAGGTTCTAAATACCATGCCTTAAGCACAAAGTGTGTTCTATGTGTTTTTCTGCAAGTTTTATTAGTTTGGAAAATCTACATGGCTTGCATTCAATTCCATTTCACCAATGATTTGAAGCAAGAAAAACCTATTTTTAATATTTGCAACATTTTGATGATCAGTTAAAACAAAAAATCAATCCTCATGCATATTCAATTATATGATTTTTTTTTGTATTTTGTATTTTGTATTTTGGAAACAACGTTGGGAAAGAACCATTGTTTTAAAATACTACACACGAGTGATCCCTTCCATTTGCTTCATGCAAGAAAGTATGCTCAAGTTATTCATCTAGACACTTTGAATTTTGCTTCACTTGACCATTTTGTTGGGGGATAGAAAAACACGTTGATGCTAATAGTACTTGTGCAGGTTGAGAGAACTGCATACATTGGACATGTGGAATAAATTGTTTGGTTAAAGGGATTAGACATCAATGCCATTCAACAAGCATATACTGTTCAAACCAAACAAACTACATTAAGAGGACTATATACTCAAGCATATTCACCTTGAAATTTGGAAAGACATCTGAGCAACACTAGTTTGTTTCATAAAACCATATTGGCAAGTCACTAGGAGAGAGGATTCATCAATCACAAAAACACCGAGAGGTTTAATTTGTTTGTTTCTACTTGTATTGGATTTAAAACAATTTTAGAGTTCAAATTTCTGAGGCCCGTTGTTAGATTGAAATAGATCAATTCTTATGAGTTATAAAGTTTTTTATGGGCTCGTAAGTTTTTTTTTTACATATTCATTTCATGTATTTGTGCACATGTATTGAGGAAGTGGACCTTTAATTATTTTTACTATAGATTCAATTTCCTAGATTTTTTTTATCATCACATTGTCCCTCAGTAATAAATATTTTCATGCAAAAACTTCCACAAATTTTCAGTTGTCAGCTTGGGATTAGCTTCAACAAAAAGTTTTCTTCTTGAATATCTAAATATTGCTTATGTTCATTATTTTGCTCGAAGCCAACATTGTGGGTTTATAAAACCTTACCGAACTTTTCCATTGAGTGCATTTATAACTTACATTAGATTGTGTCTAAGAAAATATTGAAAGTATCTATAGGGCGTAAAAGTATAGCTAAAAATCTAAAGAAATTTGGCACTGCATTTTGAAGTGCTTACCTGGCTTGAAAATCTACCTGTGATTTTAGATAACTAAATACTGACACCCATAACTAAATTTGGCACTGCATTTTTGCTACCTGTGATTTTAGATAACTAAATACTAGCACCTATAACTAAATTTGGCATTGCATTTATGAAGTGCTTGCCTGGCTTGAAAATATACCTGTGATTTTAAGTAAAAATCGCAGGTCGATTCACATGAAAGGTATAGTTTAAGAAACACCTATTAACACCTATATATTCAGAGTTTGAACCTTCTTTTCTTTCCCTCCTATTTCTCCTTCCTCTCTAATCATATATTTCAAAATCGCAATATATTATAAGAATTTGCTACTGAAAAGCCAAGAAATTCCTCGTGATTTATGTTGTCAGTAGAGAGTTCTAATGATCAGTGAGGAACCCAAAAGCAATGATGTGTATAAATGCAAACATAGGAGACTATAAGCTCCTTTGTCTCAACAATGTCATGCAAACTGGTCAATGAGGAACCCAAAAGCAACAATGTGTATAAATTTTCCACTTGGTTCCACACTCTTCCACTATGTCCACATAGGGTTAGCTTTCCGCCTCCCCTTTCCCACACCTTGGGACGGGCCTGGAATGATGCCTTGGAGGTTGATGCAGCTGAAAAGAAAAGGAAAAGCATAATTTTCCATATTCAACAGGAAAATGTACCACAAAATGAAAAATATGGTCGAGACAAACACATTTAGCATGTGGGAAAAAGTCAATACATGAGATCTACCCCATTATCATGCCCATCAACTTAATTCCTATAGGCCCTGGATGAGACTCCTTTATCATTCAGGAACACATGATTGTCCCAACCCTTGGTGGGAAATGAACCACCCTACCTTAAAGGGGGTATCCATCTCCATACCTTATACATCATGCTCTTATTCCTTAAGCCTCCGAAAATTAATAAAAGAAAAATTATAAAAGGTAAAATGCATATAAACAAGGTTTGGGAATGCATTAGATCTTATGCAGGATTGTAGATGGTCTCCATTCTAGGTTTGGTCACACTATATGGGTCCATAGCCCTCTAGAGGGGCACATGTTGAGTGTGTGTAGAGAGCCATGGGCCTCCACAACAATAGAAAACACTCCATGGAGCCCCAAAGATGTTAAAAAATTGCTCGAGATTCACCTATTGGACAGGGAAGATGCTCTTGGTTCACCATGCCTAGTCGGACCCATAGTTGTACCATGCACTTGGTAGGTGACCCAAGACTCGTATGTTGATGTGGCATCACTTACACCATTATTTGAGCCCTTGCAGATGGTTTACATGCATCTTCAATCTATTTGGATACCCATGTGGTTACTTGTGTTCCCCCACACCTATTGGGAGTACCACAGGTTTATTATTAAGAGAAAAAGAGGCCAACCCATTTTCCACTATTTTGGGGAGTCCTATTCATCATTTTGACACTTATGGACTTCATTGGGCTTCTTAGAAGGCTCAACAACATATATTGTTGATCATTTGACCCCTTATTCATCCAGATATGTCAAAATCAAGATTGCCAGACCTCAGCAAATAGAAAGTGATTAAGAAAAAATGCATTGTATCATTAGTTTGGGGATCAAGACGATAGATATGACCTTTTGGGAGTGAAAGTGGCTTGTATAGCAGTCAGTGATCTAGTTGATCTAGAAGTTAGTGAAGCAGTACCAGTAGATCCACTTGCACTATGCCATCATTCTTCTCTCGTTGGTCGAGACAAGTGCCTTCCCTAGGGATTGGGGTGGGAGAGGCTTATTCTTTTATTTATGAGCTAGTTTGGTGGGCTTGTCACCAAAAGTTTCTTATTTTGCACATTATTTTATTCTAGGGGCTAATGTATGCCTAATTAGATAAATCAAATGTGTATAAATACAAGTGATGTGAATTAATTTTAGCATCATCACTTGGATTTGAGACTTGTATCTTTTTAGAAATTTTCACTATCTTTCTTGGAGGATGAATTTTGTGAGAATGGAATGAATTTTGTTGTTGAGCTTCTTAATGTCAAGTTTTTGGATGGTTGGATATATTCTTTAACATGTAAGTACATTCTCATGCTATTATTTCTTTCTAATTTTGTCACATATAATGTTGTTGGGATTTCGCTACGCCAGGGCTTATTTGTTGCATCTCTTATGTGAAGTTTTGGAAATTTTGTTTATGGATAGTGATTGCTTCATGTATGGGCCATGTATAATAAATGAATGTTCCTAAGGATGTTTCATAACTAAAATTCATCTTGATAAGACATTTATCTTGCAAAACAAAGTATAAAGTCTTGTTTTTTTGCTACCCTAATGCTAAGAGAAGATGTATTTGAGGCCTCTTTGACGTGTAAAATTCAATAGTTCATAGTAAAAATTCTACCTGACTCCAATTTTCCCAAAGGATTAGGCACTGGTCCACCCAAAGGTGATCACCTTGAACCTTTTTCATCCTACTCCCTCTCCTTTTCAATGCTTAGCCCATTAGGTCTTGTTGCACAAATTTTGTCCAATTTCCAAGGAAGTGGAAGTGCCAAATTTTTTCAACATGATAGGGTCATCTATCAACATTCTACATGTCATTGTAAACCCATTTTGTAAGTTATGTAATGTAATTGATCCTAGTAAGACCTTTAGTATATGTAAAAACCTAGGTAAGCCTATAGTTTTGATGATGAATTTCATCCTAGAAGGTTTTTTAACCTCGTTGATTACCTATGTTTCTAGACATGGCTAATCATAAGAGTTTTTTCCCTCCAGCTTAAACCCAAAATCTAGAGTGAAATTTATTGTCATAACCTTAGGGAAGTCCTAGTGTTTTTAGTCAAGTTTGATGTATAAGTGATTTGAGAATAATTTAAGCTAGTCTGCTTAGTTGTTGCAGATGGGTTATGTGTCTTGAGGATAAGCCAAATGTGTATTCCTTGTTTGAGGGTTGAGGATTGTAAATGTAAAATCTTATGTATTAAATGGTGGAAAAATAATTAAATCCCCTGATGTGTAAATTAATTTATTTTTTTGGCAAAATAAAATTAAATCCTAAGCGAGAAAATTAATTAATTAGAGCCAAAGTAAGTTGTCTTAGGAAAATTTAATTTTCCAAGTGGAAAAATTCATGGGTCTTAAAGGAATCAATTTTTAAAGGTCCTCCAAAGGAAATATTGTATATTTCAAGAAAATTTGGACCCTTCTTGGTGATTAAGTCAAAATCAAAATTTTGAGGAAATTAGCTTAAAATAATTAATTTTGAGCTCATAAAAATGGAATTAATTGATAAATTCGAAAATTCCTCAAAAATAAAAAATCAAGGGCCAAGTTTAAAAGATAATCAAATATTTTTCAATGACCAAGATTATTTTGACAAGGATCAAAGAGTCGTTATTGTTTCACTTTGGAGGATTGTCTATAAATTAGAGAGTCATTTGAGTCTCTAGCATCTTGATCTCTAACTGGAAAATTTCTACTGAAGCATATTTGTACCCATTGTCCCACTGGGAACTATTTTGTCTATCATAATAAAGAATTTTGGGTGCAATTTAAGGTGTTCTTGCTTATTGATTTGTGGTATGTGCTAACTACGAGCATCTCTATGTTGCACTGAATATTGTTAAGATCACTTTTTTTCATTAGATGGAGATAAAATCATACTATTGGTACTTTTGGGATAATATTAGGTGGTTTGATTCCCCATATGATCTAAGAGATTTTGTTTTAAATAAATACATGGCGCTTGCAAGTAATTCAGTCCTTGGTCTCCAAGTTCACAAACTTGGGCAGGAATCATTATTGCTTGGATCCCAACAATTTGTATGGTGGATTAAATCTTCACTAAGGCTATAGTATATATTGGGGTTTCTAAAGTATTTTTAGCCATTCATTAAAAGCAAAAACTCCATAAAAATATTTTTCTCAAAAATTCAAAAATTTTAAAACCCTTGTATATTTGTAGATCTTGTGAATAATTTTGTAAATCTAATTTGTAAATAATTTTTTCTAAATTGGGTTTTGGGGTTATAAAGTATTTTTTTATATATTTGGGGTTTAGGTGTTTTATTTTCATTTTTTGCAGGTTGGATCAAGAGATCAAGTGGAAGAAGAGTTAGATTTAGGCCTTTGAGGGAAAGATCTAGTGCCTTGGAAAATTTGCAAGGCTACACACTAAATTTTTGCAACAAAATTTAGATCTAGAAGAGAATTTTTTTTCGAAACAAAGTTTTTTTTTTTTTTTTTTCCAGCCCTTCTAGGATTGGATCTATCCCTCCTAGGGCCAACATTTCCCTCTCTCCTCCCTATGTTAGCCTTTCTCCTCCTGCGTCCAAGTTTTAGCCTCTCTAAGGCTGCCCGTGAGGCCCTAAGGCCATGACCTCCTCCCTTCATCACTGCGTAGAGCGATTAAGCCCTCTTCATGGCTAGTCATGGCCTAAGAAGTCCTCGACCTCCCTTAGTAAGCCTAGACGACATCCCTAGAGGGATTTTAGTGGCTTTTTAAGCCCTTAAACCCCCAACATCTAGCTTTTAGGGTCTGACTTACCCCTGCGTCAAGCGTTTAGGGGCTTTCCTCCTTTAGAGTTATCCGTTTTGAGTCTTCTCTCTCCTCTTTGACCCATGCTTTATCATCTTAGGCCTCTCAAGCCTCAACAATAGCCTTTCTTAGCCTATTGTTGGCCCTCCTTGGTCTTTTCCTGTCCTAGTTTTCCCTAAACCTCGTCTGAAATTTTCATTACTAATTCCTTGGTGGTTTTGCATGTGTTTCATCTCCAAAATATTCAGTTTCAGATGGCATGTTCATTCTAAAATTGTGGGCCACTTGGGAAAGTGTGTTTATAAGGCCTTTGGTCTAGGGTTTGACCTCTAAACCCTTGTTTTCTCTTTGTTTTATTAAACTAGATAAATTATTGATAACCATGCCCTATAATCAATGTAAATTGGTCAAAATTGTTCAAAATAGAAAAATATTGATTTTCCTAAATTTTGGCAACTTCACCTTAGATCTAGCCTAATACTAATTTTATGCTTGCTAGAATTTACTGCATGACTCGTCAAAAATTGGTCAAAATTGTTCAAAATAGAAAAATATTGATTTTCCTAAATTTTGGCAACTTCACCTTAGTTCTAGCCTAATACTACTTTTATGCTTGCTAGAATTTACTGCATGACTGGTCAAAATTGTTCAAAATAGAAAAATATTGATTTTCCTAAATTTTGGCAACTTCACCTTAGATCTAGCCTAATACTACTTTTATGCTTGCTAGAATTTACTGCATAACTGAATATACCATATCTTCAATTTTTGAATCACACTTAAAGAGGGTTAAAAAAATTGATTTGTCAGATTCTGGTTAAATTTTCCTCTTTTAGGGCATTTTTGGAATTATTATTAGCATAATTAGATTGTTGATTTGTAGTTTATTTACTATTGTAATAAGTTATTACAAATCTGAAATATTGTTGAATACATCATCATAAAGTAAGCTAAGCTCTTAGATTTACATTTGTTGGTCATTGGAAAGTTTTATGCTTCATGTGTTGGACAAGTTTTATAATCTACAGTGACTTTTCTATCACTGTCACAACACTAATAAGTGCTACTGTTGATTTGATTATTGACATCTAATGTTTGTGTGTTAGTTATAAGTTTGCGAAATTTTCTGAATTTGGCACCTAAAGCACTCCTACACTTAAGCTCTAAACATTTGATTTAGTGGTTAACTAAAAAGTGGATAAGTGGATAAGTTGATGTAATTGGTTAAGCATCTTGTGAAGCTTGCAATTGTATCTGTTAGCATTTGTCTTCTTTAAGAATGTCATCTCAATATTTTTAAGTACTCTTTCTATAACATTATTCACACTACATACTTAAGCGACATAAACAATCTTAACTCAAGACGATTTCACTCATCATCTTGCACAAGCATTCTAGGATCTAGCTTGCATTAATAATTTACCTCCTAGCATAAGCTAGGTTGATAGACTATTAGGGAAACCCTTTTCAAACTAGCTTGAGAGATTTAACTCTTCCTAGTAGTTAACACAATGACCTTGTAGTTGTCATAGCCACAGTCTCGAAAGTGCATCCGACATTGGGTGAGTGGAACACAGGGGGAGGTATCGTTATTCAGGTCGTTGCCTGCTTCTCGTTGGCTTCCATTTCACAACTTACTTTGAGGATTGTTTCTCAAAGAAATTAAGGGACATGTTCTACTTAGATTAGGCATATAATTAAAACTAACCAAGATCACTGCATCTCACATAGGTCCTAGGACTTGCACATCATATATGTTAATTTATCATTCAAGCAACATGTGTCCATCCAATCACTTGGTTTAAATTTTCAATAAGCAAGAATTATGACTCCATTAATTCATTGGTCTCATACACGAAAGTCCATTATAATTAATAATCTTGCTAAATTTAACCAAATAGATTGAATCTTTCCCTTCTTTTCCTTAGGCAAGAAGCCTCATCGAGACCTTCGTATTGCATTGCGTTAAAAATTCTTCCCTTGGTCCCTTTCCCCCCTCTGGAATAGGTTAAGCATATCATTGGTTACTAAACCATACCCCCTTAACCTACCCCCCTATCCACTTGGTCCCATGTAGTCCCATACACTATTAAGGATAATTCCTCAAGAATAATTGGGAATCCAAGCTTCCACAAGAATTTCAAGACCTATGAACCCCATCATAAGATACATACCCTAAACCTAAACCTTGAATTTCCCCTCAATCCCTTCCTTGAGAGCTTTAAACCTTGCCTCCAAAGCTAGCAAGCCACATATTTGAGCCTCTCTTGTGAATAGGCTTCTAGGATCACCCCTCACCCTGTCATTAGTCTATCCATTTAGTGATCCTCATCATAATAGTTCTCCTTCCATTGGTGATAGTCTGTAAATAACATGGAGCCTTAACCGAGGTGATAGTGGGCTATTGTTATATTATTTCCCTTAGCCTAGTAGTAGCCCTTCAAGGATCCCATTTAAGGACCCCTGCTAGTTTAAGCAGTACCAATAGTCAAATATCTTAGGCTGCACCTTTTCATAGTTTTTATTTGATAATCAAAGTATTGTAATGTTGAGACATCAAGAAACTATCATGTAAGTCAAAGTCAAGTTTAATTGAGGCCATGGTCAACATCACTTGTTGTCCATTACATATAGTCATAGCACCTCTAAAGCATCACGTCAATGTATCAAGTCATGTATGCCAGGTCAGATTAAATCATTTTTATATCATGGAATGTGACTATCATAAGGTTATGAGTCACTGCCACTATAATTCATGTAAATGTTCAAGAACTATTTGCATGCTCTAGCTAACCTGAGGTCACAGGTTATGTACACATTTGTACTCAAATAATTACTTTACTTCACTGTTACACTATCTTACAATGTCAAAGTCAAACCCTTTCATGATATTGAGTTCATCACACTTAGCTACCTTATCCTTGGCCTTCCTTGCCTTATAGGT
>APFE030237564.1:0-11976 GCA_000404065.3 Pinus taeda
TTGCAACATGATATTTTTCTGAAACATTGTTCTGGGTCCACCGCAAAGTTTATGATATTGTTGTGTGTGGCTTTCCAAAGAAAATCCATATTTTCACAACCCAAAATACAGGGTGTACTCCGAAAAATGTGGACTGGATAACATTCTTATGCCATGGGGACACGATGAGTATATGTACCTCGTAATATACTCTCAAAAAATAAGATAAAAGATCATTTCATTTCATGTGACCTACATGGAATATTTGATTGTTCATTGCCTCCGGTTGCTCTCTTCATCATAAGATTTCACTCTTTCTACGTTAAGCAAAACAAATTTGCATTTGCTTTGGAAACCTAAAAAATTATGATTTCACTGGACTAATAACACATCTAATGGATGACGTATTTGTTACATCTCTGCATTGTGAAGGTTCCTACATGCTCGTGAAGGTTCCTACACGATCTTGCTAAATGATGAAGATAAGTATATGCTCAAGTGGGTTAAAATATTCAAATATTCTGGATGATAATTCTCTTCCCTGCTTCTTGGTTCGCACTGGCCGGGCATTGAGGCATCCATTGGCGGCTTCTCAACACCGCTAAGGAAATTACCAAAAAACACAGTTACCCACCTGAGGTTGCACACACTACACTCTATGCTAACAAAATTACCAAAATATTCTTGCACAAGCAGGGCATTGAGGCATCCATTGGCCGCTTCCCAACGCCGCTAAGGAAATTAACAAGAAACACAGTTATCCACCTCAGGTTGCGCACGCTACTATTAACGAAATTGCCAAGAAATGCAGTTACACTCAATTCTATGCTAAGGAAATTAGCAAGAAACAGACTTACCCACCTCAACTAATTAATAATATACAATAAAGATATAACACAGTTGTCCACCTCAGGTTGCGCGCACTACACTCGCACACTACACTCTATGCTAACGAAATTGCCAAGAAATGCAGTTACCCACCTCAGGTTGCGCGCACTACACTCGCACACTACACTCTATGCTAACGAAATTGCCAAGAAATGCAGTTACCCACCTCAGGTTGGGCACACTAAACTCTATGTTAAGGAAATTAGAAAGAAACAGAGTTACCCACCTCAACTAATTAATAATATACAATAAAGATTTGTAAATTCATCTCAACACATCTGCAGATTTTATAGCCCTTTATCAGGAAGCTAGGGAGAACCCTGATGAGAGTGAGAGATCTATAGATTTTAAGTTTACGGCATGGTTTTAACCATTCTCTAAATGTGGGTTGAGTCAATAAGCAATGCAGTGAAAAATATAAGCAGGGTAATCTCCTTAATAAATCCAGGAGATAGCTAAAGGCAGCGACAGGGTAACCATGTCCAAGACATAAAGGATAAATTGAATTAATGTGGGAGAACCAGAGGCAACGATACAAGGGATAAATTCAATTAGTGTGGGAGAGCCAGAGGCAGCGATACAAGGGTTACAGTGATTAATGATACAAATTTAATAAGGCAGATACATAAACTAGGGTCAAGCTCGTTAAGCCAGAGCCAGAGCCCCATCCATACATAGCCCTCTTAAACCAATTAATGAGAATCTAGCCATTACCGATCCATGGTTTTAGCCTATATTCTAAGCAATGTTGGAAATGCCAGTTAAATGGTTTTTTAATCCTAATGAAATAAACGGCAAAAACAGAGATAATAGATGTGTGTGGAACCAAGACAATGAGTGAAAGAAACACGGGTTCATCTACTTAATGCATCCACTAGAAACAAATCCATTAATAGATACCTGTATTCCATCTTTTCGTCCCTTGACGGTTTGAAGTATAGCAACAACAATGCCCTTATCCTTCTGTTTTTCCATAAATTAGGATTTTATGGCTGAAGAGTTGAAATAAGACAAAATAATGAGTAAAACCAGCGCAGAACAGAGATCAGAGGAAATGCTAGAATGAAAAGAAAGTACACTAGTGCAGAGAGATCATTCATTTATATTAATACTGAGATACGATTTATCTCTATGGGCAAAAAAGCTGAGAGAGCTCACTCACCCAACAACCATTGAACAATTTTTTTTTCTTCTGAAAGATGTTTGCACCTTCCAAGAATGATGCAGGCGTCTCCCTTGCAAAAATATGATCCAAGTGCCTGTAATCTATTCCATCCTCCTCCTCCATCAACCATTAACAACACTAACTGAGACTCAACCAGACTCAAACTCTGACTCAAACACATACCTACACCGACTAAGACTCACCCAGACCATCCAAACAGAAACAAACCAGCAATCACAGACATATCCGTGCAGTCCAGATGATGAAAGGAGGAGGAAGATAAATGTTTATATATACAGAGCTTCTTTCACCGACCTCCAACGGATTCATAATTCATAATTCGCAGAGTCCCTCTAGAATCATCCTAGAAGGCATCACTCACGCTTTTAATAATGCTTTTGAATTTTAATTAAATCATTGCTTTTTCATCACCACGCTTTTAAGAACACTTTTGAATTTTAATTAAATCATTGTTTTTTCAAAGATATTTGTGAAGTCCCTCCAGAATCATCCTGGAACACATTACTCACGCTTTTGAATTTTATTTAATTCATTGTTTTCTCAAAGATATTTCAATTTTTTTTTTTTTCAAATTAATATATGCCTTCACTCGAAGCTATGAGTCTATTTTATTTATTTTTTAAATATTTTTTAATATCAAAATATATTTAATTTAATGTTTTATCTCGTAATTTGTATTAACATAAATAATGTTTTTTTGGGTTTGTTTTGTATTTTATTTATATGTGGAAAAAGTTAAATTTTCAAGTAAATATTTCATTTTAATTAAAAGTTGTATGTGTAAATACTTTTTGTGGTTATGAATATAAAAAAAATAGTTTATATAATTTATAAATAAAATATTTGGAAAAAATAAGTTAATTGATAATGTCATAATTGTAGTAAAACATTATTTTATTTTTTATTTTTAAACACATACATATTTCTCATAGTTTTCTACTGACAATGCTATTACTAGCATTTGCACCAGATATTGCAAAGGAAACGCTATAAGCCATAAATTGAAAAACAATTGTGACATGGGAGTGGGAAAATCTAAAAACGATCTTACCTTTTTTTATAAGAGAAAAAAAACATCAAACATTTTCTAGAAATCATATCTCATGACCTTGCATCTCTGTGTCACATATAAATATAAAAAAAACTCACAAAGTAAAGAAACTTTTACTACTACAACTCTGTGTTCTTCCAACTGTTCTGAAATACTATATCAACTTACAAAAAAAATTTCTTTAGAGCCTATTCTTCACAAGAGATATTCTTGATTGCTCTAAATATTCATCTTGAAGATATGAAAAAGACATGACAAGTAAAGACAATTACAAAAAAAAACAGCCAGAATGCAGAGAACAGTCCTGTACAAACCATTAGAAATGGATACTCCCGAGCTGTAGATACTACCGTTTTTGTGGGCTTGGTAGAAGAGCTTTCCAGGCAAGCAGTAACATCCCATATTTGATAACCGATCTGCCTCTTGATTCTGTTCTTTACAAGAATTCAACAAATTTCTGATACGTTTCATCCAAAATGTGAGGGAAGGTGGTCCAAAAGAAGACTTTTGTTGTACCCTATTTAAAATCATCTTTGACTCACCAAAAACATATAAGTTCTTTTTTGCTAGCCAATGAGAAGATAGAAGAGCCCCAAAGAACTATAAGCTCCGCTCTATTGTTAGACCCAAAGTCACCATTCCACCATAAATAAAAATAGCTACATGTCTTTAGAACTAAAAAAAGCCCCACCGCCACAAGCCCTATAAGTGTATGCCCCCATAAAAACATACAACTAGATGATTAGTCCATACTTCCTTGTGTTGAAAGGACTAAAAAAGCCCCACTGCCACAGACCCTATAAGTATATGCCCCATCAAAACATGCAACTGGATAATTAGTCCATACCTCCTTGTGTTGAAAGGGTCTCAAAAAGGTCTTAAAGGAGTCTTCTCCGACATAGGACCAATATCCAAAGTCAAAGAGCCGAGATATTTCATTGTTGATATCACATATATTTCACTTAATTTTATTGATATGTTTGGCCTTAGAAACCTTCAACATACTTTCCTAACTGGCTATGTCTTCAAGAGAGATCATTGAAGGCTGTGATACTCGCAACTTGGTGCAAAAACAATACAGAGCTTCGTTGGTACTTCATGCATTATCTATATGTTAGCATACAATAAATTTATTTTATGGACATATAATAACATTTAAGAAGCCTCCATTGGAGTCTTCGGCTACCGTTGGAGCAATCAATTCATAAAATAATCTCCTCCCTAAATTTTAAATTAGTATCCATACTACCATTGTGACTTCAATAATTTGTGTCTTAATTTGAATGGATCTACGTGGGTTCAACAATTATGTCAACCTATTCATCATAATGTGATCCAATTCCCAAGATGAATGCAATAAAGTGAGGAGTCGCTCATGAAATATTTAAAGCCTATTCCAGAGAAAATTCCAAATCGTGACAGATGCATGAACAAATGCCAAAGGCAGAAACTATACCATATATAGCCAATACCCAGTCTCAAATTGGAAGAGATATTTTAATACTATGGTGAATTAGAAGTGTAAAACATAACAAAGGGGATTCTGAGTTTTGTCCCAAAAATTCCAACAGGGGATTCTAAGTTCAGTCTCAAAAATTGCAACAGCCTGTAGAGAGTGATTATATTGACGACTCGATTTACGATGGATTGTCTACAACTTCCTTTTTTTATAAGAGAACAAAACAATCTTACTTTTTTTTATAAGAGAAAAAAAACATCAAACATTTTCTAGAAATCATATCTCATGACCTTGCATCTCTGTGTCACATATAAAGTCTCAAAGAAACTCAAAAAGTAAAGAAACTTTTACTACTACAACTCTGTGTTCTTCCAACTGTTCTGAAATACTATATCAACTTACAAAAAACTTTTCTTTAGAGCAGATTTTCTAGATTGTTCTAAATATTCATCTTTTTTATAAGAGAAAAAAATGATCTTACATTTTTTTATAAGAGAAAAAACCATCAAACATTTTCTAGAAATCATATCTCATGACCTTCCATCTCTGTGTCACATATAAAGTCTCAAAAAACTCAGAAAGTAGAGAAACTTTTACTACTACAACTTTGTGTTCTTCTACCTGTTCTGAAATACTATATCAACTTACAAAAAACTTTTCTTTAGAGCCTATTCTTCACAACAGATTTTCTGAATGTTCTAAATATTCATCTTGAAGATATGAAAAATACATGACAGGTACAAACAATTACAAAAAAAACAACGAGATTGCAAAGAACAACCCTGTACATACCATTAGAAATGGATACTCCCCGAGCTGTAGAGAGTATCATTAATGTGGGGTTAGTAAAAGAGCTTTCCAGGCAAGCAGTAGCATACCATATTTGATAATCGATCTGCCTCTTGACTCTGTTCTTTATAGGAATTCAACAAATTTCTGATAAGTTTCATCCAAAATGTGAGGTAAGGTGGTCCAAAAGAAGACTTTTGTTGTACTCAATCTAAAATCACCTTTGAGTCACTCATTTTAGGATCATGGTTTGGAGAGATATTGGCATGCAAAACGTCCATCACCACCACGAGGGTAGAATCCTCTAGAAGATGATTCGTTACCCGATGCGTAGACTATCTTCAAAATCTGGGCAGTAGTGCATGCATATGCAACAAAGTATTTATCGCTTGCAAGAATGTATCCTGGAATCAATCCTTGGTCAGAAATTCTTGTGTGTCCTAGAGTATTCCTCAAATTGGAGAGCCACAATGTGAAATCTGAGACTTTGTATGGGTATGGCACCACCCAGTCATCCTTTTGTTTAAACAATAAAACACGGATAACCGCGTCCTGTCCCGATTCCACTCCAAGAAGCCATACTACCAAATGTATATTCGTAGAATATACAACAAAACAAATACAACAATAAGATTTCAGATAATAATTATTTGACTTCACTTATGCTTGTCCGATTCCAGAATTTTCCATCCTTAATTGACCTAGATTCTAGAATATGGCTTAAATCTGTCAAATTCCAAAATATCCAGAAAAAATCTAACAATATTTTATATCTCTTCATTCATTGGTAATGAAAAACAAAACGTAGCAGTGATTTACCCACTTGGCAGTGGGGTGTTTAAGCTAAGCATTAGCACCGACATAGATAGTGAGTCCGACATAGGGAATCAAATAACTTGCAAGTAGATAATTGAGACTATTAGCGTATGGATTAAAAGGAGGCGACAAAATGGTATTCAATGCAACGTTGATGGTTTTGGAAAAATTTGAAGCACTCAAATCAGTTGGGGTCTAGGAAATCCGGGCACAGTTTGCTTCAAATCCCTGCGTTGGATACATTGAAGAATTAATACAAATATTATGTTTTTATAGATACTAATTTAATGTAAAATTTATAGCGGTAGTAGTTGGAATCCATCTGGGTCAACAAGATCCATCTAGATAACAATTCCTCTGGATTAAAAATAAATAAAAATAGCAATTCTGAGAGCAAACTATAATAACAGAGGCACTCATGAGATTACCTAAGGTGACCAACTTCCTGGTCAACAAATTCCTTGATGACCTCTAGGAGGAATGGATCGAGGTTAGCCTTTTGTTCGCCTATGGGAGGTGGTCCACCGCTTACGAGCTCTGGTGCAACCTTATCCAGTCCATAACCAAAGACTGACCATAGGAAAAACTCAACATCCAAGTATTCTAGATTTATAGGAAATTCAGGTCAGTCTACATCCCCTCCTTTAACTAGCACAGGGGTGGAATTTAATCAAACTTACCTGCAACAATTCAGATTTCTTATGAACGGTTTCATGGATAACATAAATATTTAGCACTTGGAATTAATGCAATCTACACGTCTAGGATATAAGATAGAGCATAAATGATTGAAAGAACTTATGAAACATAACCAGAAGTGTCACCTTCTTCTCCATTGAATTGTCATATCATCAATTAGGTCTTGCATCCATCCATTTAACAATTACAAGTAAATACATGAAATAACCATGACATGAACCAATCATTTAACCATGCTAATAACCAGTGTTAAACCATATAAATATCAGAGATATGATAGCCATTAAATCCATATATAAGAAAGTACAAAACTAAGAGAACTTAGCTTTTATTAATCATAGGCAAATCCGACTAGGTTCAGGACTTCCACGTACCACCCAACCATAGACATGGTTGAACCAAATATCTCTTTCATCCAATCACCCCCATGACATATCCCAAGCATGAATGTGCAATCTCATAGAAAAACCAATCCAAGAAAAACCAAGGGAATCCAGAGGTTAAACCACCTCCACTGTCATCAAACCGCGATCACACCAAAATCGGTGCTCTGATCATAACCTAACCGAACTTGGAATGCCATCCGGAATCCATCACTATTCTTGAGGGATTTTCCATATCCTTGTCTCTCAGTCTTTACCGTAATCAAATCTTGGATTATTAGGCCCTGAACTGAGACCAGTCTCTCAGGATTTACTGTAATCCAAACTTGGATCACTAAGCCCTAAAGTGAGATTTCTCCCTCAGGATTTACCATGTGTCCTGCCAAAACTGGTCAAGGGATTCCTAGGCCTTTGGGAATGAAACTTGAGACCACCTTCGCCCCAGATTTTGAAATCCATCCGGAAAACCAAAGCTCAAAACCAAGATAAACATCCCAACATACCATGGCATCCAAAAAAAGGCAAGACTAAGATGAAAACCATTGTCATAACCCAACACAATCATGCCACCGAAAACAAGAGAAACATACACCAACATGCAAATCCATGCATGTTCAAACCAGATAGGAAATCACACATGAAAAAGGTTACCTATAAGTATTCCTGCTGAAGTTGCTTGATCATGCCTTCCTTTCCTTGAGAGAGAGAGAAAATAATGGGAGAGCTCCAAAATTGAACTGACAAAAGTTTAGAAAAAGTTTTCCCACTGATCCTCATAAGCCTTTTTATTAATGAGGCCTCTAATTTCTTCATTTTCCATTATTTTCCTTAATTTCATCCTCACATGCAACCTCTGACCTTTCACCTTACTTTTCTCCTAATTTCCTTTATTTCATAAATAAATTTGCCAAAAATGCATTTTTTCCCTTTTAATGCCTTTGCCTTATCCTTTGCCAATTTTCCTTAGCCAAAACACACATTCAGTGATGCCCACTAGGATATCTTTTCCCAACATTGAGCTTGGAATAAGTTTCCCTTAACCGTGGTCTTATTTTGCCTTTATTAACTTTTATTACATGAACTTTTCACCTGGGTTGTTACATGTGACCTTTGATGAGAATGTTTCCTATTGGAAATCTAAGGAGTTCCCATGGACTCTAGTGATGAGGAAGAACACGAAGCTCCCATGTAAGAAGGTTCAAGTCCATCCAATCCTTCAAAACATCTCATAGATCATTAAGAAGAGCTAGAAGGGCCTAGCGAACTAGTGGACCTAGTTGTTGTTCCTGAAATCGGGAAGAGACCAACTTGGCTTAGATATACCTTGTAGGAAGAAAAAGGACATGCAACAACATGTGGCATCTTCAGGGAAAGAAAGAGACTGGATAGGTATTCTAGAAATGCAACATTGATGAATAATCCCATTGATTTTGAACCTTCCACCACCTATGAAGAAGAAACTAGCCAGAAAGTTTGTAAGGATGCGATGTTAGAAGAATACCAATCAATTATGAAAAATAATGTATGGGAAATTGTGCCTAGACCTAAAGGAAGTGAGTGGTAACCTCCAAATAGATATATAAGATGAAGCATGTAGTGGATGGAAATATTTACAAATAAAAAGCGAGAATCATGGCTAGAGGGTTCTCCCAAAAAGAGGGAGAGGATTACGATGAGACTTAATTTTCTCCAGTTTCCAAGTACACTACTATTAGATCTATTATTTCTATTTCTTCTTATATGGGTTGGAATTTACATTAGATAGATGTAAATATTGATTTCCTCAATGTGTGATTGAGGAAGAAGTGTACGTAGAACAAGCTCAAGGTGTTTAGGTTCATGGAAAAGAGTCTCACATTTACATATTGAAGAAATCCTTATATGGCATAAAGAAAGCACCTAAATCCTAGTATTCTTAAATTGATAGATACCTAACAAGACTCAATTTCTCCAAAATTAATGTGGATCCAAATCTATATATCAAGGTTTAGAAGAATGAACCTATAATTTTATTATTGTATGTTGATGACTTATTTCTGACAAGTGTAGAGCATCTCATTATTTGATGTAAGAGAGAGTTATCTTATAAATTCAAACTAAATGATATTTGTTTGATGCACTACTATTTGGGGCTAGAAGTATGGCATAATCCTAGTGAAATATTCCTTGGTCAAGGAAAGTATATTATCAATATCATGTGGAAGCTTAGAATGATGGATTGTAAATCGTTGACAACTCCCATAGTGACAAATATAAGAAAGTTGAGAGACTCTGAGTCGTATCTAGTAGATCCATCCATGTACTGGAAGTTGATTGGCTCACTGATGTATTTGTGTAATACCAAGCCAACCATTTTCTTTATAGTGAACACCTTCAACCAGTTCCAAATGGAACCAATACATGATCATTGGATTGTAGCAAAGCATGTATTGAGATATTTGTGTGGTATAGTTGATTATAGTGGTTTAAGATATGTCTCAAATAGTGATATACAAGTACAGGGATATACAAATGCATATGGAACAAGGAAGACAGAAAGAGTACATCCAAAGGTTGCTTTAGTTTGGGCTTCACCATGATTTCCTGGATGAGCAAGAAGAAAACATATGTTGCAGTCAACGCTCTCGAGGAAGAGTATATTGTAGCTAATTTAGCAATTTGTGAAGTAGTGTGGCTTCAAAAGTTACTTGAAATTCTATTTAATAAGGCGTTGGAACTGAACGTGATATATTGTGACAATTTGAAATAAGTAAAGATTACAGAAAAATCCAGTCTTCCATGACAATTCAAAGCACATCGAGATCAAGTACCACTTCATCTATGACATGGTGTAGAAGGGAGTAGTGAAGCTCCAATATATTTCTGCTCATGATCATATTGCATATATTCTTACAAAGACTCTGTCCATAGCGAAGCTTGTATACTTCAAGGACAACTTGGATTTGTTGAGAATACCTCTCTGGGTGAGGAGCGTTGATGAGATAGTGTCATGGACTAACATTCTCCCCATGTCAAGTATATTGACTCGATTTATGGAAAATGGTATGGCAAAGGACTGTGATTCTTCCTGTGTCAAGTATGTTGACCCGAATTAAGAAGATTGGTCCTCGAGCATCACACCCATTTATCATTAGGCCCTGAATTAATCAGATAGAGTGTGGCCTTTAGAGATTCACCATGTTTCAAATATACTGACCCGAATGATGGTGAACCAAGACTAGTCTGTATACCATGTGTTAGATAGACCTAAATTATGGTCACTAGCTGATGTTGTTGATTTACCATGTTTCAAAGATATTTGACCAAAGTATGGTAATTGATTGATGTTATCGCTTCACCATCTGTCACAATTTGTTGATCCAATTATGTTGATTGAATAATCATGATGATTTGATATAACATTTTCTTTGAGAAATTTGTCAACAAAGGAACATTTGTCTAGTCATTATGAATACCTCCTTAGTTAAGAGGGAGTGTTGAATTTTGTAGTTATGGCTGATCTTCATAGCTTATATTGTTTCCCTTGAAATACATAATGATTTTGTAAGACATGTTCTTCATGTCATTTTCATTTGTTTAGCCCATGAAAGAATTAATATAAGACATGTTCTTCATGTCAGTATCACAAGAGAAAATTTCAAAATTTGAATTTTGCATGTTTGTCTCCAAACTTGTCAAGTCGGCCCTCCCTCAAGTCAAGTCAGCGCCAATGAAGGGACACACACATTCCAGAAGTGTAATTACTTAATGATAAACATGAATTGCTAAAAGAATATCTACATCATTAGAAGTAATTATGGATATTTTGGAAACTAGTGTTTGTATTTATTGCACTTCAAAATTCAACATATATAATATATACATAGTTTCCATTGAAACCTTTTACTCAACATGACCATCAAAGTGTTCTAATTCAATTGTTTTTTAAATCAGAACACTTCGATGGTCATGTTGAGTAAAACATTTTATTGCCAACTATGTATATATTATATAAAGAAATTAGAATATTTTACTCAAAATAAACATTGAAGTATTTTTTTATAGCCTACATTTTACACATTAATATTTTCCAAAGTACACAATTCTTTCATATTATTATTATTATTATTATTGAATTCCACATATCAATTTCATATTAAAAATTGAATGAATGGCAAATATCCCTCTTATTAGGAAGAAATCAATTTTTTTTTTCTTTCAAATGTTTGTTCTTAAAATTATCTTATTTAATATATATATATAACATTGAAATATTTTATTTAACATAAAGATTGAAATATTGTTCTTATAATCTATATTTTACACACACAACATATCATTTGTATTATTATTCATTTTTTTTATGCTACATATCAACTTCAATATTAAAAATTGAATAAATGATAGATCTCTTCTTATTTTGAAACACTTTTTCACTTGGTATACATCACATATATATATAAAAGTTGATATAAGATATATTAATAAAATAGATATTCAAAAAAATTATTAAATGTTTATACTGAAATATTTTTTAAAAGTAAAATAATTATACATAAAAGTGAAAATATATGACTCTTTTATTTTTAATTATTAAATATTTATATTGAAACATTTTTTTAAAGTAAATGAGATATACATCTTTCTTAGACTTGAAAGGGAAAAAAAAATGGTTGTTTTATTTTTAATTGTAAAGTCTATATAAATTATGTTAATATGGACATTGAAATATGTTTTTATGTTATAT
>APFE030237574.1:0-11847 GCA_000404065.3 Pinus taeda
TCCAAAACTCGTCCAAAAAACCTGAAATAACCACGTATTCGCCTCCCTAGTAGAGTGACCACCCTTATTTGTTCAAACAACATAAACATACTAAAAAAACATGTATAATCTATGAAAAATGGAGGATTGAACAAGGACAATTAGGCAAAATGAGCCTAATAAGTTACCCAATTCGGGGCTCATCATCACCCCCTGCTAAATGGGTTGCTCATCCTCTGAGCAACTAGTCCAACTCATCGTCCTGGATAGCCTTGACTGCCTCCCTCACATCCTGAGCCTCTGAAGTGATATCCTCTTCACGGTCATGAAATCCTGCTTTGCTTTCCACTTCTTCCCACTGCTTTTGTTGCTCCTCTTCTCTGACTCCCTCTAACAACCCCAAAAGCAATGGAGGACTGAATTTGAGGCCGATCCAGCTGGCCTAAAGATTCTGCATGGACTGTTTGTAGAGAGGCACTCTTTCCAAGGCCTCCCTCATCCTTGTGGGGGTGTGGTATTCTCTAACCTTTAGGCTGTGGGACATTGAATTCCACCTTCGGGAGCAAGCATGAACACAGTTATCCCCTAGTAGTCTCTCCATGTCCTCAAAATGGGCTATGGTATGGGCTTGTCGTCCCATGTAATCTGGTAGGGCCTAAGGGTCATTGGCCAAGTGCTGGTGGGCAGATATCAATGCTAAAGGATCCTCCGATTCTGCTCTAATCAATAGTGGCTCATGTAGCTCTCTGTTCATAATGTTTTGGACCTCTGCTGCTCTCTTCTCTTCATGATTTAGCCAAGAGGCCATGACCATAACTTGTACGTCCCCCACCGCAGCGTTAGGGTCCCACGAGTTCATGTTTGGAAGGGCCAAGTTGTGTAGGTAAAACTCTGATAGCTTGGCCTTGTCTTCGGATGAGCTGCTGTCACGTAGAGCCATGAATTGAGAGTAATTTTGAAATGGAATGATACCTCTCTATGCCAAAGTGTTGATCTAAAACTACAACCACTGATCCTTGAGGTATAGGGTGTAGGATTTGGTCGGCTTCCTACACTGCAGAGCTTCGATTGCCCAACTGGGCCTCCTTTTCTTGTACCTGATGTTTCAAAGACTGTATCTCCAGGCCTGCTTGTAATTCTTTTTCCTGTAGCAGTCGATTCAGTGTCTCAACTTCAGCTTGCATCCCTTCCCTTCTCTGTTGTTCAATAGGTGTTTCATTGGTTGTTGTGGCCTCATCCTGTTGTTGTTGTCTGCCCAAGGTGTGGGGCCTATCTTTCATAAGGTGTCCCTGTAACTGTAGCTGTTGTTTGAGCAGCTCATTTTCTTCTTGGAGCTTGGCCCGCTGGCTGCTTTCTACATGCCGTACCAAAGCCAACTCTTTCCTTGCCTCTTTGAGTTGTTCCTCTAAGGGACCTATATCTGCCACACCCTTGGACTTGGCGATTTTCATCCATGTGTAGGTCCTCACTCTCTCTTCTTCCAGTGCAAAGAAGAGTGGCACTGCAAATTATTGGGGAATTATCCTTCCCGCCTCTAGCAAGTTGTAGTAATAGCCCAGGTTGGGATGGGGGCTTGGTTCCTCTATTTTCTCAGTCTTTTCCTGCTCCCGGGATGATGTAGCTGCCTTCTCTTCCAACTCTTTGGTCTCCTTTAGGCTAGCCAATGTATCCTATAGAATTGTCTCAGCATCCTGTAGAGAGGCCTTTGTGTCCAACATTTTCATTCTTTCTCTCCAGGTGGATGTCTTCAGGCTCCCCCATTCATAAGTGATGGATGCCTTGGAGGGAGACCTATATTTTTGTGTAGCTAGGGTGTCAACAATCATGATTGGTTCTCTTGACGTTGGCTGGGGTCTGCCAATATTTATCCTCATGCTCCTTCTAGCCTTAAAATACATAGAAGGCTCCCTTTTTCTCTTCCCTTTTTGCTCTGGGGTTGTGCTTAAGGCAGCCAACACTACTGCTGCCTCCCTGGCCAAGATCCCGGGTGATTTATCCTTTTTCTTCTCTGCCTCCATACTTCCTGTAGAAAGTCCTTTGCTGACTGTTTTCTGGCTTCCTATAGAAACGGTTTTCTGGCTTCCTGTAGAAACGGTTTTCACTGTTTTGGCCTGCTTGGCAAGGGGTGCCTTCTCTTTTAATTTTGCTGTGGTTACCTTGGGTGTGCCCTCACTTGCTTGGACTTTTTCGGTCCTCTTTGCCCTGATTTGCAATCGTTTCTCCCTTGGTGTTTGTGCCTTTATTCCATCCACAATTTTGGGCTCAGCAGCTTAGCCTTTCTCTTGTGTCCCTTCTTATTCTTTTTGTGGTGGTCTGTCCTGGTTTCCCTTGCCCTTGGCTTTCTTTTCTACTTCAAGGTGTTTCCCTTCTTCACTGTTGGATGAGGTGAGTTCCTCGGCTAGAATTCTTATATCATCATCTTTGGACATATTGTAGAAAATTTCCCAGGAGAGGAGGACAGTGTAGGTATGGAGGCCATCGTCTACTAGAAGCTTGATGAGCCCATGATGGGCTAGCTGATCTGGTGTCCCTTCCTTCAGTTTTGTGCCACATTCAATCAATTATTGCAAGAGAAAATAGGGGATGCTTAACTTCTGCTCTGGGGGTAGATCCAACCCATGTCTTAGTTCTTTTAGCCACTGGAAATGATAGCCATAAACAATACTGAACCGCCCGTCACAGGTGATGTATTTCATAATCTGGAGACTGGATTCACTCCGCAGAGGATGTAAAATGGCCCTCCTTACCCCATTCTTATCTTCTACAAACTATTCCTCAGGTAGGAAAGAATTCTTTCTTGGCTTTTTGGCGTAGTCCTCTCTCCTCTTTGCTCCAGGGTATCCCCAATGGCAGGTCAGTGACTCGACTAATGAATTCATGGGTTAGCTTTAAGGTCAACCCTTTGAAATTCACAGTGGCCAGTGTCTTTAATTTAGGTTGCAGAGACAACAAGAATTCTTCCATTATTGCATCGTCGTGTCCCTGAATTTTGTCACAAAATGCCATCGAGTTGGCACAGGTGAAGAGGTCCACTACTGCGGGGTGTTCACACAAATTTTTTGGAATCCACGGGTTCCTTCCTAATAAACCCTCCTGGCATTCTGAGAGTACTCTGTTTTGGCTTGTGCTATGATCAGAAAGGGGTATTCTGTTTATGGTTTCCTCCCCTGAACTTTGAAGATAGTATCCCTCAGGTGTTTATATTTCACTTTGCACCAATTCCCTGGTTATAATGTTGTTGGCCCAAAACTCGACTGTCAAAAGGGAATTAGACTCCCACAGATAGAGTGCAGAGGTTAATTTTCGTCCCCAGCATGCATTCAACCACATAAAAGTCACATTCTTCATGCGCAGGTTAGTCCTCACAACGGTTTATCGTTTCTATAGGAGGAATTTCTTAACAGGAACAGTGGAGGAGAATTTGATGGAGAACCAACTGAAAAATTCCATGTATCACATAGGCAAACTACTGTTCTTGACCCACAGGCAGACTTGCTTTTAATTCTCCTACTCCAAATAGTTTATTTCACCACCTTTCGAAATATCATGCATGGGAATGGTGTTTTCGAGCCTACCTCTCTTAGAAACTCCAATTTTGACGTAGGCAGTCCAGGTTTTTCTGCTCTGGGAGGCTATGTCATGTTTCCTGTAGAGCTCCTTCCTATAGAGAGCTTTACCGGGTACTGGAGGATGTCACAGTGATTCTGAACAAGCCTGGAACATAGGAGGATTTTGAAACGTGCTGAGAAGCTCGGGCAAACAAACTGCAGAGGAGGACGCGTACTTTTCTCAAAACGGTTGCAAGTGTAAATGACAGTGGTTCATCGTGAGTTCTTGGCCAAGCAATTTCAAATTACGGAGCAATTCCTAGTGAGGGGGTGAGGTGTCCAGGCCAATTTGTTAGCCAACGTCACGGCCATTATTCTCCTGCGTGTCTCTAACCGCCATTACTTCTCCTCTACCATTAACTGCCACCACCATTGTTAGTCCACCGATTTCCCGACTAGACACTTCCCACATGTCGGCTGCACATCTCTTTGGCATAACCGAGCTCATTTGGATCCCACAAGGCCATTCGACTAACTGTGGATGGCCAGTTGACTGGCCACCGAATTCGTTCAATCCGCACCATTTCACAGACATGCAGTATTCAGAGTATAGTCTATGGAATTTGATGAATAAGGTTAGACACTTACCTGTGTGACCGTGGACGTGTTCTTCAGGCTTCAGGACGTGGAATGATGGCTTTGCTCACTACTGCTTCGTGCACAGGCACTGGAACTCCTTTTATTGGCTGATGTTGTATACACAACTTCGAGACCCGATCCTCTGGCCGTAAACGCTGCATGCACAGGCTCCGTCTGATTTCAGATGTTGAGGAGGTGTTCACGTTTGATCGGGGCTTGTTACATGTTCCCCGTGTCGATTTCAGCTGCTATTGATGCCATAGTATGTACTCCAGACAGATCAGCTACTACAAGATTCCTGTAGGACATACTATAGCTGCTTCTCCTCCTGGGATGCAGGCTCAACAAGCAGGGATACATTCACTGATAAAGAGTCTAAGTGGAGCTTGAACGGGTAGAGTGTGCGAGCCTTTGTTGCTTGATTTTTTTACTTAAAATTTTCCTCTTTTTCTTTGCTGTCAACCTGAGGAAAACAGGGTTTCTGAAATGACTGTGCAGGAACACACGACTAGGTGGGTGATAGAGGTGTCAAGAGATGGAATAAGGTGCCACATGGTGTTGGATTGGATAGAGGTGTGGCCTCAGGTCTAACAAATTGATCCCAACCATCAGATTCCCTCTCAAACTTGAATTTGAATCGTCTGAAAGTTCTAAAAGATGTTTCCTGTAGAAATTCAGGACTTCCCGTAGAAAATTCTATAGCTTCCTGTAGAAAAGCCTGTAGCTTCCTGTAGAAAGCCCAGAACTTCCTGTAGAAGGCCCAATCTCAACCCGAATGTGACCAAATCCTAGGAGAGGTGAGTGGCCATGGAGGGGGTGTCTGAAGGGGTGTCCTTGAGCCTGATACAGACCCCTGTCCTCATTTTGCGCACCCTCTTTTCTTGTAATGTAGGATGTCCTGCAACCTGCAATTACTTCACAGAGAATAGTTCTGTTTTCTTTTGTTTTTTTTCTTCCTTTTTTTTTTGTTTTTTTTTTTAATGAGACAATGAGGGCGCCTCAAAGAGGTTTTCACCCTCACTGTCTGCTCTGGGCGCGTCAAAGAGGTTTTCACCTAAGGATATTTTTATTCCACATTTTTTTATTTATCTAGGGACAACTGGGGCGCCTCCATGAGGTTTTCACCCTCACTGTCTACCCTGGGCGCCTCAGAAAGGTTTTCACCCAAGGTTATTTCTTATTTCTATTTTTTTTTTTGATGATCAAAGTGTGGGTGGAATAGGGGCAGAGCCCTGCTCCACTACCGGCACTGATTTTTCCAAAGTTTCAATGAACTCCTGCCTCGAAAGAGGTTTCCTGTAGATCTTCAACTGATGCCCATTGACAAGCATGGGGATGGCTTCTTCATCAATGATTCGGATAAGGATTGAACCATTGTCATTACACTTCTCCACTGCATATGGTCCTAGCCATCTTGTCCTCAAATTTCCTTTGAAATCCTTGTATCTTGAGTCATATAGCAGCGCCCAATCTCTCTGCTGGAATTGCTTTTCATTAAGGTGTCGATCGTGCCATATCTTCCTCTAAAGTTGGACTAATTCTGAGTGGAGGAGGGCCTGCATTCTTTGTTCGTCTAATCCATTCAGTTGCAGTAATCTTTCACGTTGGGCATGGCTGAGATCTAGGTCGAGCTGAGCTACCACCCTCAATGTGTTATACTCAAACTCTATGGACAGCAAAGCTTTCTTCCCATAGACCAGCTCATAAGGTGTGAAACCGATTGTAGTTATCCACGTGATGTTGTAGGCCGAGGTGGCCTCAACCAGGTAATCTGCCCAATCCTTTCTGCTGCTGCTCACCACCTTAGTCAAGATCCCTTCCAACGCTCTATTAGTGACTTCCACCTATCCATTTTCTTGGGGATGATATGGGGTGGAAGTCCTGTGCTTGATCTTGTGATGAGCGAGCAAATCTTCAATCAGGTTAGAGGTGAACTGGCTTCCTTGATCGGTGACCAACTCTCTTGGGTAGCAAAACTTGTAGAAGATGTTCTCTCTTAAGAACTCAGCCACTTTCTCTTTTGTCTCTACGTTGATTGCCTTTGTTTCTGCCCACTTTGTCATGTAGTCAGTGCACACACTGATGTAAGACCTTTGCTTTGAAGGAGGGTTGATAGGTCCCACGAAATCCATGCCCCACTTCTCAAATGGCTCGAAAGTCACTTGAGGTTGGAGGGGCATTTCATCCCTTGGAGTAGGTTTCCCTATCCTCTGACATCGGTCACACTGACTAATGTATCTTCTGACATCTTGATGAAGAGTAGGCCAATAGCAGCCACCCTGTAGAATTTTGAAGGTGGTCCATTTTGCTGCAAAGTGGCCTCCACATGTTCCATTATGACAGGTTAGGAGGATTTCAAAGACTTCTTCTTCCCTAACACAACACCTCAAGATCTGATCTGGGCCGAGTTTAAACAGGTTGCCCCCGATCCAAGTGAATGGGGCACTTTTCCTCATGATTCTGCTCTTCTCCTTTGAGGACAGATGCGAAGGGAACTGTGCTGAGACCAAGTAGTTTTCTATATCAGCAAACCATGGAGAGAGTACTGAGATAGCAAACAATTTTTCATCCGGCATCTGGTCATCCACTATCCCTTCCTCACCTGCAGGCAAATCCAATCTAGATAGGAAGTCAGCAACAACATTTTCCTTACCTAGCTTGTCAACAATAGTCAAATCAAATTGCTGCAACAAAAGTAACCATCTAATGATATGAGGATTCACATCAGGTTTATTCATTAAATATCTAATCGCAGCATGATCAATGTGTACAAATGTTTGATAACCAGTGATGTAGTGTCTAAACTTGTTTAAGGAATGGACTATGGCCAAGAACTCTTTCTCGGTTACCGTATAGTTCATCTATGCCTTGGATAGGTTTTTGCTAACAAAGTATATGGCATATGGCAATTTCTCCTCAACTTGTCCTAAGGCTGCTCCTATGGCTTTGTTCGAGGCATTAGTGTGGATGTGGAAAGGTAGGGCCCAGTTTAGACCTCTCAAGATCAGGGTGGATACCAGCTTACCTTTCAACTCATCTAGAGCCCCTTGGCAGTCATTAGTCCATTTAATTCGACATCTTTTCCTAAGAGGCTAAACAATGGTGAGGCTAGCTTACTGAAATCTTTGATGAATCTTCTATAATATCTGGCCAAGCATAGAAAACTCCAAACATCTCTAACCTTTTGAGGAGGTGGAACCTTTTGGATGATAGAAATTTTGTTAGGATCCACCTACAATCCTTGCTGAGAAATGGTATGACCTAGCACGGTCCCTTCAGTCATTAGGAATTCACATTTTTTAGGACTGAGGGATAGGTTCATCCCAATGCACTTGTTTAAAAAATTTCCCAAGTTGGACAAGGCGTCTTGAAAGTTAGACCCATAAGGAGTAAAGTCATCCATATAGATTTCCACCGAATCATGAACCAGCTCAGCAAATATGCTCAATACTACTCTCTGGAAAGTGGCAGGAGTGTTGCATAGCCCAAAGGGAAGGACTCGATAGGCAAAGGTACCCCATGGACAAGTGAAGGTGGTCTTATCTTAGTCTTTTGGGCTTTTCTGGATTTGATTATACTCGCTAAACCCATCTAGGAAAGAAAAGAACTTCTTCCCTGCTAGTCCACCCAAGACTTGATCTATGAAAGGAAAAGGGAAATGATCTTTCTTGGTGGCCTTGTTAAGTTCCCAGTAATCTACATAGATTCTCCAATTCCTGTTCTTCTTGGGCACAAGCACTAGAGATGAAACTCACTCACTATCGGAGATGGGGTAGATGAATCCTGCATCCAATAACTTTTGCAATTCCTCTTTGACAATATCTTTTAGGGCTGGATTCATTCTCCTCTGAGGCTGCCTGACTCGTTCACAATCCTCTTTAATGTAGATATGATGGGTACAGACCAAAGGATGGACTCCTTTCATTTCCTTATAACTGCAGGCAAAAGCCTCTAAATGGCGGTTCAACATGCTACACAACTCCTCCTGGGAGGGAGATAAGGAGGAGTTGATCTTTAAGGTTCTTTTAGGGCCAAATTCCACACTCTTAACTCTAGGAGAGGTCGGATCAGCCACACAGAGGTCCACTAGAGCACTAGCTTGGGTAGCTTCCACCAACTCTTCTAATGACAGTGCACTAGGAGGCGGATTTTGAATCAAATTCTCAATCAAGTCATCCTCGGTTTGAGGGCTTCCCCTGGTGGCTTGTATGGTGCACAAAGGTGTAGAGTAGACCTCATCCTCATCTCCCTCTTCCAACCAGAGTGGTAAGTCACGTTCTAGCAGTGGTTGGGTAGGAGGATAAAGGACTAGTTGCTTAGACATAGGCCCATTCTTAATGGTCATGCTTCCAGCTCGACAACAGATGTAAGCATCCGCAGTAGCTAACCAAGGCCTTCCCAAGATGAGGGGGTATCCAGTATGTTTAGCCTTTGGCTGAAGGACCAAGAAGTCAGGAGGGTACTCCCAAGAGTCAACAGAGATGAGGACATCTTCCATAATCCCTTCGGGAGTCATGGTGGAGCGGTCTGCTAACTGCAGTACTGTTGAGGTCTTCCTTAGGGAACTCTAAAGGTTGAGTTTAAGCATAGTTTCCTTGGTCATCACATTAATTGCAACCTCTAGATCAATCAAGGTATGGGGGATTATGGTGCCATTGATGTGGTCATCAACTACAGGACTCCCAGGGTCCAAATATTTTGGACAGATTACTTGCCCCAACATCAGATCGGATAGTTGTCCTATGACATTGATAGTTGGGGCATCTCTCTTGCGCCTGCTTGGCTGCCTAAAACACTTCTCCTTGATAAATTTGTTGTATATTGGTACATCTTTTATGGCCTGGAGAAGTGATATTTTCACACACAACTGCTTGAGTTCTCCCAGAAGTTCAGTCTCCTCTAGGTTTGGTTGCGTGGTTACTGTTAGTCGCTCAGGAAAGGGTGGAATGGCTTTGGGTTCACTTCCCTATTTCTCTTCCTCCTCCTCTAGGGGAGGAGGTTGGTGTTCTGGAAGGACCTTCCCAGATCGCAGGTCGATCTCTTGGATATCCACAACATAGGTAGGGCATGTTGTTTCCCCAGTATATACTTGTTGGGCCTATCTGTTGTGGGAGTTTGGGTTGGGTTGAGCAGACATCTGGGGTTGTCTTGGAGGAGCAGGAGGTAATGGTTGTGGTTGAGCCAGTGGTGGAGGTAGAATGGTGGGAGGATAGTTGTATTGGGACCTCCACCCTAGTTGAGGTGCATTCCATTGAGGTTGTGGCTAGACATGAGAGTGAAACGAATGAGCAGTAGGTTGAGTATGGTATTGAGATGGATAAGACCACGGAGGAGGTGCGGATCAGGAAGCATGATCAAGGGGGCCCCAAGAAGGTATATGAGAAGATTGGTTGGGGTTATAATAAGCTTGGGATGTCCCTTGCATCCCCTGCTGGTAAGGTCTGGGCCCATGTGGCCTCCTTTGGTTGAGGAAGTAGAGAGGTTCAGTAGTCGCCTCAGTCCCCAGGTACATGGCTTTAAATCCAGGAAAGGTTGGGCATTGGTTAGTGGGGTGGTCTTCCTCACAAACGAAACACGCCTCTACTGAGTGCAATGGACACTCATTCTCAGGGTGCTTCCTCGTACATCTTTTATTGAATTCAGAAGGTATCAAGTTGCATGGCAATGGTCTGTCTCATCTCACTTTTGAGGTCTTCCATCTAATTAGGAAACTCATCCTTGGAGAAGGTGCTACTAGTTGAAAGTGGATTCCCCCTTCCTCTTTTCCTGGCTGCCCTGGAATGGTTTCTAAACACAGCCTTTATGTCCTCATAGGGTAGTTGGTAGATGTCTCCTCTGGCTAGCAAGTGAAGGGTATCTAGCAGGTCTTTAGGGACTCCTCAGAGCAGAACCAGCTTCAGAGATTCAGGGTCAAGGGTGCACCTGGCACTTTTATAACTAAGCTGGAACCTTTCCTTGTAGTCTTCTAAAGACTCATCATTTCCCATGGTCATCCGAAATATTTCTCCCTTTGTTTCCTTTGACCTACAATAGTCTTGGTATTTGTTGTTAAAGGCTTGATGCATCTGAGCCCAAGTAGTGATACTATTTGCCGGTAACCCCATGAACCAGCGGAGTGATGCATCCTTGAGGGTAGAAGGAAAGAGTTTCAACTTTTGCTCATCCTTAGCATAGTCATAAGTTCAACAAAGGACAACAAACTCAAACAGAAAGGTATCAGGGTCTTCAGTGGTCAATCCATGGAAGTGAGGTAAGGCTTAGGGACTTATGTTTTTCATTTTCATGTCCCCATTTGTCTCTCGGAGGGAAAAGCACCTTCTATTCTCTCATTATCTCCCATACCATTTCTGCCTTCAGCCATGGTCTCAAGAGGGATTTTCTCTTGCTCTTCTTCTGTTATAGGATCTTCGTATATCTCAGGAGGTTCACCTGTAGCTTCTTCTGGATCACGGCCACCAAAGAAGAGAGAAGGGTGACTTTGTGATGTGGTGGTGGTGTTGGGTAAGAATTTTCTAGTATTGTCTCTATTCCTACGAGGCATGAAATGAAATATTTTTCGATGCTTTTGTTTTTTTTCTGTTTGTACCTACAAAACTGAAAATAGATTGAATTGCAACTATCTAAAATTTATCTTGCTAAAATGAAAATGCGGAATTGAAATGAAAGAAGGAAAGAACTAATCTATTTTGCTGAATTGGAATTGCAGGAATGAAATGCTAGGCTACTCTTGCGAAATTGAAATTGCGGAATTGAAATGCTACTGTACGCTTGCAGAATTGAAATGCTAGTCTAGGAATGTAGGAAATGTCTAGTCTACTTTTGCGGAAATGAAATTGCAGAATGGAAATGAAATAAAATACTTGGCAGAAGGTTGTAGAAGAAAATAGAAGAAAAGTAGCAATCACAAATACTATGACACTTCCCCAGCAATGGCGCCAAAAAGAGTGGTGAGCTCCAGTATTGTGGCAACAATGTTGCAACTCCTGGGACTCCCTTCTTTACTTTTATCAACCCGGAAGTTCGTAACAAACTTGGAAGCGACGGTGTTGTATGCACAAGTAGTAGCTCTTGTCGCAGTTGTCACTTGGTCAGCTGGCACAAGTTCGCTAGGGGCTTAAGCCAACTTTTATGAGCTCTGATAAGAATCTGTTTAAGTGATGGATGGAAGCTAACTCGAAGGAAGCTAATCTATTTGCAGAAGGAAACTGAAAAGCTGAAAGCAAACGCAAACCCTAGCAAACCCTAATTTTACTAGCTAGCTCTACCGATGCAAGAAAGAGGATGCAAGCTACTGGGAGAGATGCCATTGACTTATAAGAATATGAAATGCATGTATCTAAGCTATGTCTACAACAAAATCTAAAAGAACCATCTTTTTGTATTTTGGAATAAGTTGTCAGAATTATCATGCATGCGATTTAACTGTTTTTTACTGTGCAGAGGTGGATTGGCGAGAGGAAATGCTTGGAAGAGGTAAGGAAGGTTCAGAGATGGCCTAAGGGGTCCCTAGCACTCTTCCTGAGAGTTTCACAGAGTTTGACCTTCAAGAAATCGCTTTCGTGAGCTTCTATAGGAATTCTGCAGGGGTTTTACAGGGTGTCTAGAATTTCTACAGGATGTTTGTAATTTTCTACAAGATGTTCAGAAATGGGATTTTGGAGCATGGATGGAGGGAAAAAGG
>APFE030237574.1:12652-37233 GCA_000404065.3 Pinus taeda
GATTGATGTGTTCTCCATGGCGGTTGTAGCAGGATTGATGTGTTCTCCTGTGAGGCCTGGATTGATGTGTTCTCCATGGCGGTTGTAGCAGGATTGATGTGTTCTCCTGTGAGGCCTGGATTGATGTGTTCTCCATGGCGGCCTGGATTGATGTGTTCTCCATGGCGATTGTAGCAGGATTGATGTGTTCTCCTGCGGGGACAGGATTGATTAGTTCTCCTGTCGAGGCATCCTACCCATGCAGTCTGGGACTCATGGGAAGTACCTCTCATCTGATCAATGAGCAGGGAAATGAAGTTAGGGACCATAGTAGTACCGATGGACGCATCGTTGTATCTACCGTACTCCCTATGCTAGGATGACCTCCATTGATCTGGGATCAATGATACTGGTCTGGGACCAGTGGTAGGAGTTGTACATAATATGATGCTGACTTCGGGTCGGCTGAGACTGGTCTGGGACCAGTGGTACATACTCCGAGACTGACTTCGTGTCAGTGCAGGACTGGTCTGGGACCAGTGAGAGTTGTACATAATATGATGCTGACTTCGGGTCGGCTGAGACTGGTCTGGGACCAGTGGTACATACTCCGAGACTGACTTCGTGTCAGTGCAGGACTGGTCTGGGACCAGTGAGAGTGGTACATACTATGACACTGACTTTGGGTCGGTTAAGACTGGTCTGGGACCAGTGGTACACTCTCTGAGACTGCGATACTGGTCTGGGACCAGTGAGAGTCGTACATACTATGACGCTGACTTCGGGTTGGTTGAGACTAGTCTGGGACTAGTGGTACGCACTCTAAGACTGACTTCGGGTCAGTGGAGAATGGTATGAGACATTCTCGATCAATTCTTCTTCTTCTTCATAGTTCAGCAGAGCAGAGTTGAGCAGAGCAGAGCTAGCAGAGCCAGCAGAGCAGAGCAGAGCTAGCAGAGCCAGCAGAGCTGAGCAGAGCAGAGCTAGCAGAGCCAGCAGAGCTGAGCAGAGCAGAGTTAGCAGAGCCAGCAGAGCTGAGCAGAGCAGAGCTAGTGGAGCCAGCAGAGCTGCGCTGAGTAGAGCTGAGGAGAATTGGGCAGAGCAGTGCAGGGCACTGATGGCAGAGATAGTACAGTCGGACTTATGGATCACCGAATGGAGTTCTCCCTAGTTGAGAGGGAGTGTTAAATTGGAAACTAGGGCCAAACTCCATGTGGGTCGGCTTATTTATGGCAGCTGATATTTTTATTGGATCCCCTCATCGAAGAGGTGTAGGATTGAAAAGTCATCCATTCCGATAAGTATTTATGGAGATATGAATTAATTTTGATTATGGAATTATTATCAAGCCGACCAGCAACTTGAGTAGGCTCAGAAGCCCAATAAACGTGTCTATTCATCATCTACGTTTTAGTATAAATTGATGAGGATTTGAAGTCATTTGAACACACATTCTTGGTATGATCTTCTCCTCTACATGTCTTTGGGTTTTGGTGGAGGAGAGACACTAAGGTCTACGCTGTCCTAGAAGGGATGCCCTAGAACCTAACGCTGACATGGAGGAGTCCTATACACAGCTTCTTATACGCTGCAATGGAGAGCCCTAATTACAATCAGGGAGCAGCCCTAGACGTGGAGGAGAAAGGGTCTTCTAGGAGTGTCTGCACTGCCCTAAATTACAGTCAAATGCAGTCACGGAAACACAGCTAGGAGAGGCTGAACGCAGGTCTATAAGAGACCCTAATACGTTGTCCTAGGCCACAGTCATTAAGGGTTTGTATGCAGGAAAGGGAGGCCGTTAACAAGCCCTAGCCACAGTCAAATCAAGTGTCTTATGCCGTTGTTCTAAAGCCCTTAACACAGGTCCTGTAATGACACTAATCCGCTGTCCTAGAAGACTATTAGCCGCAGGTCTATAAGGGAGATTTAGATGCAGTTGTGAAGGCACTTTAGTAGCCCTATACGCAGCAGTAAGGAGGCCTAAAATGGGCCCTAATCACAGACTAGAAGGTGACCTAATTTGCTGTCACAATCTGCCCTAGTCGCAGTCAAACAGGAAGGCTATTATCCACAGATAAGAAGAAGCCTTATCAATATATCAAGGCCTGAAAGGACAGCGTGGAATTTGTGGGAGCATGGTAAAAGAACTATGATGACAGCAGTGTGTTAGAAGGCTGTTCTTAGGACTGTTTACATTGTTGGAACTTCACTGTAATCAATGAGAACAGCTCAGTGATATTTTGGTATAGCACCGACATGATGGGCATGGTGATGGAAGATGCAGCATGATTAATGAGTCTACATAATAATGTAAAGGGTTGCACCATCAGTGAGACTGCATAGTGATGTATGGACAGCATGATGCAGATCATGGGCAGCGTGATGTATGGACAGCATGAAGTAGATCAGGGGCAGCAAATGGACGAGATACAGAACGATGAGAATCAGTTGAAGCAGAATGTCTTCAACTGATCTCTTCATGATACGAAATGATCTATGCTGGATCTAGATAAGTCAAAGTATTGACTTCTGTTGTAAATGTACTCTCTCTCTCTTTCTCTTCTGAACTTTGAAGATAAAAGAAGATTTGATCAAAGGGTTTCCCCACACATTGTGGGGTTTGTCCCTGGCTCGCGCCATATCTTGTGTCCTCTTGTCTTGGCTTGTCTTCTGCGTTTTGTATTTATGTTCTATCTGCAGTTTATCGTAATGCTGATGTGATTGCTAACTGTGAAAATTTAAATAAATTGCTCTAGCATAGAACATACCTAAAATTTAACATATAACCTTCAAGCCGAAGTTCTTGACACGATTTCTGTCAAGTACGGATAAGATTCTCGCCTTCCAGACTGCGAAGTTCGACGCTCTGTCCAGTCTATCCTGGTCTCTTACTCCGTGCAGTGCCATGATGCTCTTCTACTTCCCTCCTGGAAGTTCTCTGTTCAACTCCTCCGAGTCTCTACTTCCCGTTTGGAAATTCTCTTCTGGACTCCCTCTAAGTCCCGATTTCCCTCCTGGAAATCCTTTTGCCGCTGTCAAGATGCCCCCTACTCTGATCGTCTTCTGCAATCGCACCACTGATCCGGGTTCCTCGGCTAGAAACCCTCGTTCGCAACACCCTCCTCTTGGCCTTGCTCTGTCAGGTACTATTCTGACTACAGTACCTCACCAGCTCCACTCTGCAATATTCCCACAGCCTTCTAAACCCCAGCAACCTAAAGGTGAGAGCTCCTAGGCTCTGCGCAATCCCGAAACCAGCGACCCGACCTCCTCAGCCAACTGTGTCAGCCCTCCCAGCTTCTGTGTGGCTCTGCGTGAGGCTCTCTTTGCCTTCCTTAGCCTCTGTGCTGCCTCTTCCCGGCTCACCCTTGATGATGCAGGCACTACGTCACCCTTCCCTTGTTGTTGCTCTGCATAGAAATAGCTTCTGTCACCTCGGGACAGCTGTTTTCTGTTACTATTGCTCCACTCGGCTGATATCCTTAGTCCTCCTATGATCTGCAATCACCCTTTTATACCATGTTGAAGTTTCTAAGTCTACCAGTTAGAAACCCTCCATGCACTTTATCTGATTTATTCCTACCTACTTGTTCCATTACTTAACAAGTTATTTACAATGTAAATACTGAAAATAAACACTAGTGCATGCTCAACATATTACAAATCAACAACTGAAAGAAACAAAAACAATCACACCAAATGACACCGTTATTTTTGGACCAATGTCCCCAGAAAAACCCAATGTGGGAAAACCGGTGCAGCTATCTGAGGGCTTTCTTATTAAGCAATATCAAAGTACAATCTAGGTGCCAATTCCGGTCTATCCAACAGAGAATTTCCTTGGCATAATAACTCTCAGTTTGAGACAAATTCCGAGGCCGAAACCCCGGATAATCCTTCCAGTAGTTCCTCAGCTCCAATTTGCCCCAGAAACCCCAGCGTCTGCCCTTTCTGAACTGCATCACCCCCTCTTTTCCCAGCGTTGGCCCTGCGTCACCATGAATGGGTCTGCGTCAGCCTTAGGAGGCCCTGCGTCAGCCTTCTTGCCCTCTGCGTCAGCAACGCTGGCCTCTCTGAGGCTCTGCACAGTTCCCGGCTGCCTCTGCGTGGCCTTATGTGAGCTCTAGTTGCTCTGCGTCTCTCTCTCTGGCTACTGCGCTGCTCTCCCAGCAGTATCTTTGCCTCTTTGTTTCTCTATATTCAATGCCCCTCACCTGCAACTCCCGATCACTAATTCTATCTCTTTTAGCAAACCCCACTCTACAGAATAGAATCACTGATCACTCTAGTGTGTTCTCCAAGTGATCCTCAAGCCTCCTCTTATACTTTTCCTGTTGACATATCAACAGCCGAAATTAAGTCCCTAATCAACGGCTAAGATTAGATTTGGCTTGATCCATGTCTTTTGGACCATTCTAACACAGTTTCATATTAATCCACATAAATATTTTATTTTCCCTAAGTCTTCCCTAAGTTTAGACTTAGGGACTCCATTAAAAATATTAATTATTTTAATATCCCCTGAACTGTTTAGAATCTGCCCAAACCCTTTCTGGGTATTGGAGATCTCATGCGCCCCAACCTCTCCACCAAATTTCGTGGCTAGAGCACATCTGATCCTACCCCAAATCAACAAGAAATTCGAGCTAAGTGATATGAGTTGAAGTGAGGGGCGGTTCGGCAGAGGATACATTGCAGAGAGTTAAAGCAGCAACAAGAGAGACAACATAGCTCCAGAGAGGGTGACGTAGAAGCTAGAGGGGTTGACGTAGTTCCTGAGAGGCAACACTGGAGTTTTCTGTGAGGCAAAGAGAGCAGCAGTTCAGCATATCGACTTTTGAGCAAGGGAGGCTCACTAGGAGGGTGACGCAGTTCCAGCATAGAGCTTGGAGTAGCCATTGTCAAGCCAGGTAGTAACTCTCAAATAGATAGTGAAATTGATTCAATTTATTTCATTAGGTATGCTATTGTTATATACAAAAGGGTGTGACTGCTCAGTTCATCTCCTGATGACTGTTCACATTCCTAATTTAACTATTTACATAAATTCACCCAATCGTGAGGATTAGGTGTCAACAACCATCACTGCCCAACACTGAGAATAACAATTGTCATCTGTGGGGTTTGATCATCCAGTTGCTGGAATTGTCAAAATATTTGTCTCCGGACAGAGGTACTTCTGCTAGGTTTATTCTCTGTTGTGTGAGTCGGATTTGGCACCCTAGTTGTATTCAGAAATCTGCTTAATAATACAAACCCTTTATATGTTGCACCAGTTTTCCCGAATTGGGTTTTTTCAGGGACGATTGTCCAAAAATAACGATGTCCCTTGTATGATTGTCTCAGTTTATTTCAGTTCATGATCTGTATGTATGTGTAGTCTGCAAAGTGTTTTCATCATTATTTAAATATTTAAATAACTTGTTGAATGTAAAGAACAAGTAGGAGATGATAAACCAATGATTGCAGTAGGATTTCTAATGTGTAGATTCATAAATTTCACATCGAGTGGAAGAGAAAAGCATACACAGAGGGAAAATTTCTCTCAGGGGACTTAGAGTTTCAGAAGTTCAATTTTCCAGTTGCATATTGGCAGTAGCTGAGAGCAAATTTACTCACTCCAAAAGGGAGTGTGAATAGCAGAACCAACAACCAAACAGAGGGAAAGAGGGAGTTTTCAACAAATTCGAGATGGCCACAGTTGGGCTTAGTGATCAAGATAGTTTGAAAGGAGCCTCCAACTACATCATCTAGAAGGCTAGGATGTCCTTCCTTCTAGATGAATATGGCCTGAAAGCCTATGTGGACAATGTTGTAGCAGTACCCCAGGATGTGGATTAGCTGAAGGAGTACAAAAGAGGAATGGTGAAGGCGAAGGCGAAGCAGATGATATTGGATCGAGTCCGAGATCATATAGCTTCACCTTGTATTCCAGCCTCAACAAGGGTCTCAACCCTCTCTTTAGCACTCTTTTTTCACCTCGGCCTAGTCACAGAAGTTACCGTAGAACTTATATACAAACATTTTCCCAGAATACCCACAAATAGCCCTCCTTGAACTTGCTCAGACAAACCACAAGATAAGAGACAAGAACTGAGCAAGAAGAAATAACACACACAAGTGACACCATTGTTTTTGGACAAATGTCCCCGGGAAAACCCAATTCGAGAAAAACCGGTGCAGTAGCTAAGGGTTTGTATTATTATGCAGTAGTTTCTGAATACAATCTTTGGATGCCTTACTGGCTATCTGATACAGAAAATCTGACTGGCAGAGAATTAGTGAGTAATACCTCACACTATCACTGGAGATTCGACAATGATCCAGCCACTAAATGGCTAGCCCCAAGCTGCCTCTGCACAGCCTCTGCGCAATCACTACGCTACTTTGCATCACACCTTCTAGGGACTGCATCACTCCTTCTGGGGGCTGTGTCGCTCCTTTTGCTTGATCGATCTACTAGTTGGATGCTCTATCGTTTGGCCATCCGGTCTCACGCCCCAAATCCTGACACTGGATTTGATCCGCTCCTCAACAAATCCACGAATCTCCTCAAGGACTCTGCATTACCTGAACGTGGCATTACGCTGCCCAGCGTGGCTCTACTCTGCCCCTTCTGGAACTCTCTTTGCCTCCTCTACAACGTATCCCCGGCTCAGGAAACTCTCCAACCGTTAAACTATCCTTGCCCCTCACTGCAAGAAATCTCTTCGATGACCTCTCCAGCAACTGTTGTGCTGCTCTCTTGAGAAAATTCATCTTTGATCTCTCACTCGATGTCTCTTCCAAATGCCCATCGAAGTCCTTATAATCTTCTAGTTGAGTAATCAAAGGCCCAGATTAAATTCTAATCAATGGCTTGAATCATATTGACTCGATCTTTGTCTTCTTCTCGAAGATTCACACCTAGTTTTATTAATACCCTTTCATTATTTTAATTTTCTAAGTTTATACTTCCTCATCCATTAAGAATAATTAATTATTTTAATAAAACTGTCTCCAAGTGGAATTTCCCAAAACGATTTTTAGGTATTCTGGAATACATGTGTCCTAGCCTCCCTGCAAATTTTGAGGCTTAGAGCACATCAGATATTATCAGAAATCAATACTCCCTCCTCGCAAAGAATGTGCTCTAGTAATGAAACCTACTGAAGCATCACCCTTACTCTATAACATCCCCCTCTGCGCTGTTGATGTCTCACATCACTGCCCACCAGCTACTGCGCTAATGCTACATCTATGTTGTTGCTGACGCTGCACATTGCTGTCAACTGCATCTGCACTGCAACTCTGTTGTTTTTGAAACAAAAAAACATCCAAAATATTGAAGCGAAGGTGTCCAGCCTAATGCATTTGTTGCTGGAGTTCTGACTGCTACTAGTCTCTGCGTTGACCCTCTGAAGTCTCTGTCGATTTCTAGTAGCATAGGATGTGCTCTAAGCCTCAAAATTTGCAGGGAGGCTAGGACACATGTATTCCAGAATACCCATAAATTGTTTTGGGAAATTCCACCTGGAGAAGGTTTTATTAAAATAATTAATTATTTTTAAAGCATGCCTAAGTCTAAACTTAGGAAATTAAAATAATTAAAGGGTATTAATTAAACTGGGGGTGTAACTTCTAGAAGAAAACAAGGATCAAGCCAAAATGATCTGAGCCATTAATTAAGATCTAATTTGGGTCGTTGGTTACTCAACAAGAAGATTATAAGAAGAGGCTTGATGGGCATTTGAAAAATACATCGAGTGAGCGATCAAGAGATCGATTTCTAAAGAGAGTAGCGCAGCAGTTGCCGGAGAAGTGATCGAGGTGATTTCTTGTCGTGATGGGCAGAGATAGTTTTCCAGTTGGAAATTTGTCTTGATCCCGGGATACATTGCAGAGGAGGCAGAGACAAATCCAGAAGAGGCAGCGCAGAGCCATGCTGGGCAGCGTAGCGCCACGTTGAGGCAGTGCAGAGCCTGAGAGGAAATCTGAAATTTACTAGAGAGTCGAGTTCTAGAGCCAGAAGCCGGGGCGCGAGACCGGAACGGCAAAAAGTCGAAGTTCCAAAGGAAAATCGATCAACTAAAGGAGTGACACAATCCCCAGAAACTGTGACACACAACAGCACAGTGATTGCATAGAAACTGCGCAGAGGCAGTGTGGGGCTGGCCATTCAATGGCTGGATCAGTATTGGATTGCTAGTAATAGAGTGAGGTATATGTCACTCATCTCTCTGTCAGTTAGATTCTCTGTATTGGATAGCCAGTAAGACATCCAAAAATTGTATTCAAAAATTACTGCTTGATAATACAAACCCTCAGTCGTTGCACCGTTTTTGCCACATTAGGTTTTTCCAGGGACATTGGTCCAAAAACAACAATATCACTTGCATGTGTTATTTCTTTCTTGTTCAGATTCTTGTTTCCGCATATTATTTAAGTTGTGAAGGCTGTAGTTGTATTTATTTCGAAGTTTAGCGTATATATTGTAAATAACTTGATTCAGTAGGAGAAATATACTCAATTGTTGCAGTAGTGATTATGGGATTCTCGAATTTTCACATGGTATCAAAGGGCAGGTCAAGTAAGAGAGCAGATCGGAAGAGCCCAGCGTTGAAGAGAAGGAGGGAGATCGAAGTGTTGTGTAGGCAGCATATCGAATCCCTAGAGGGATTGCGCAGTCCAAGCCAGGAGAGCAAGATTCTCAAGGAAGATCTCTTCGAGTGAGTCGACAGAGAGGTAAGATTTCCAGATTGAGATTTGTCAGTGGCAAAGGGAGAAGCACAGCAGCAGATTCAGCACAAAGCAGTTTTCTAGTGAGACATAGTTTTCTGCAACAGTTGCTGGGGCAGAAAAACATCAGAAGAGGGAAGAAGACACTATTTGAGGGAAATTCTTCCTCTGAGAATTCTTAGTCAGGGAATTCGATTTCTCATTTGCTGAGCAGCAGTAGAGAGGAGCAGATCTATTGACTCTACCAAGGAGTGCGTAGGCTAGCCCAGCAGCAGTGCAGAGGAGAGAGGAGGCAATGTGATGTCTCAAGAAGAAGAAAGATGTCTCAAAGATCAAATGTTTCTGGTGTGGTGAATTTGGTCACTACGCTACACAATGTCCTCTCAAGAGGAAGGACAAGGACGAAAAACATGATCCACGGGCTGCTACTGCAAAGATCGAGGAGGAGTTTGCCATGGTTGCCCAGATACCTCCAAGGGAGAGGTGGGGTGATCTAGTACCGTAGTTCGCAACAACTGCGGATGGGCAGGATCGTTGAAGAGTCCACCTCTGGGATTAATACCTTGCTAGGGAGCCCATATCAGGAGTAGCAAAATGGACCAGTGCCAGTTGGTGCAGAGGGGTGTCGAAGTGACAGCTGCAGTAGCTAGGAGCGCCAAAGATTGAACAACGCAGAGCAGAGTTGGCAGCAGTGCAGTTGCCACTGTGCAGAGTCAGCAGCAACATGGAGGCTTCAGAGGGCCAACGCAGAGACTAGCAACAGTCAGAACTCTAGCAACAGATGCATCATGCTGAACACCTATTCAGTATTTTGGATGCTTTTTCATTGTTGTTGTCGCAGCAGAGACAGTTGGAGAAGGTAACAGTGCAGATGCAGTGTTCGCAGTGGCAGGGCCAACAGCAACACAGATGCAGCATTTGCGAGGGTTGCAGTGCAGATGCATTTTTGGTAGTGGCAAGGTCAATAGTAGCATGGATGCAGCGTTGGCGCAATAGTTGGTGGGCAGTGATGTCAAGCATCAGCAACGCAGAGGGAGATGTTACAGAGAAGCGTGATGCTTCAGCAGGTTGCATTACTAGAGCACATTCCTCGCTAAGAGGGAGTGTTGATTTCTGGTAGTATTGATGTGCTCTAAGCCTCAAAATTGGCAGGGAGGCTACGACACATGCATTCCAAAATACCCAGAAATTGTTTTGGGAAATTCCACCCGGAGAAGGTTTTATTAAAATAATTAATTATTTTTAATGGATGCCTAAGGCTAAACTTAGGAAATTAAAATAATTAAAGGGTATTAATTAAACTGGGGGTGTAACTTCTAGAAGAAGACGAGGATCAAGCCAAAATGATCTGAGCCATTAATTAAGATCTAATCTAGGTCGTTGATTACTCAACGAGAAGATTATAAGAAGAGGTTTGATGGGCATTTGTTAAATACATCGAGTGAGAGATCAAGAGATCGATTTCGGAAGAGAGCAGCACAGCAGTTGCCGAAGAAGTGATCGAGGTGATTTCTTGCAGTGAGGGGCAGAGATAGTTTTTTGGTTGGAAAATTTTCCTGATCTAGGGATACATTGCAGAGGAGGCAAAGAGAGATCCAGAAGAGGAAACGCAAAGCCACACTGGACAGCGTAGATCCACACTGAGGAAGCGCAAAGCCTAAGAGGAGATCTGAAATTTGTTGGAGAGTCGAGTTCTAGAGCCAGAAGCCGGGGTGTGAGACCAAGATGGCAAAAATTCAAAGTTCCAGAGGCAAATTGATCAACCAAAGGAGTGACACAATCCCTAGATTCTGTGACGCAGAGCAGCGCAGTGATTGCACAGAGGCAGCTAGGGGCTAGCCATTGAGTGGTTAGATCAGTATTGGAGCGTCAGTGATAGTGTGAGGTATATCTCACTCATCTCTCTATGCAAAGGGAAAGAGAAGAGGTGAGGAGAAGCAATTACGCTAGGGAGATTCTAACAAATGCTAGAGGAGAGAGGTGCTTGATACGTGGTGTGTCACTGCTGGAATTAGATTCATTCTCAAACTGGGTGGAGGGAAAGACGAAGTAGGAGCCATGCTACTGGAGACGTAGTAACACATGTTGAAGAGGCCTCTGTCAATAGTATGGGACATAATTATTATGGAGAGCCCGCTTGGCCCAATGATCTTTCATATATTTTTCCAGTAGTAATTTTAGGTGTAGTCAGATTCTCAGTATTGGATAGCCAGTAAGGCATCCAAAGATTGTATTCAGAAATTGTTGTTTAATAATACAAACCCTCAGTTGTTGCACCAGTTTTCCCGCAATGGGTTTTTCCGGGGACATTGGTCCAAAAACAACGATGTCACTTGCGTGTGTTATTTCTTTCTCGCTCAGATTCTTGTTTCTGCATATTATTTAAGTTGTGAAGGCTGCAATTGTACTTATTTCGATGTTTACCGTATATACTATAAATAACTTGTTTCATTAGGAGAAAAATAATCAGTTGTTGCAGTAGTGATTCGGGGATTCTCGAATGTTCATAGTCTCTGCGTTGTTGTTGACTCTGCACTGTGCCAAATTCATTGCTTCCAACTCTGCTTTGCACTGCTCAGTCTCTGGCTCTCCTAACTACTGCAACTATCACTCCGACACTCCTCTGCACCAACTGACATTGGTCCATCCGACTACTTCTGATACGGGCTCTCATAGCAAGGTATTGATCCAAGAGGTGGACTCCTCAAGGATCCTACCCGTCTGTAATTCTTCCAAACTACAGTACTAGATCACCCCACCTCTCTCTTGGAGGTATTTGGGCAATCATGGTAAACTCCTCCTCCTCGATCTTTACGGTTACAGCCTGCGGATCATGTTTCTCGTCCTTGTCCTTCTTCTTGAGAGGACACTGTGTAGCGTAGTGACCAAATTCACCACACCAGAAACATTTGATCTTAGAAATGTCCTTCTTCTTCCTCCGCTGCTCCTTCTACCCTTTGATGCAAGGGCTGCATTCTCCTCCTCCTCCTTGGGCTTCGTCCCACTGCTGCTGCTGCCATCAAGTTTGCACTTGACTAAGTCTCGCCTCATCTCTTCCTATTGAAGAGCAGCCCACATCCCTTCCCAATGTTGCAATTTCTCTCTGCCCAGGATGCTCTGGACAAATACTTGCCATTCTTCTGAGACTGAATTTAGGGCTAACCTCACCATCTCTGTAGGTTGACGCGTTGATCCTACAACTGCCAACTGATCTCAGACTTCCTGAAGCTTCGATAGGAACAAATCAATGCGTTCCCCCTTCTGCATCTTCGTGGATCTCATTTTCTCCTCCAAGTACATCTTTCGATGCTCGGAAGATCCTTGATACAACATAGCCAAGGCATCCTACATCTCTTTGGTCGTCCCTTTGCCAGCAATGTGACATACAACACAATCCCTCACTCCATCGAGGATCAATCGCTTGGCCTTCGCCATCTCAACCTTGTACTTCTTGAGCGGATCTGCATCGGCAGGTTCAGCTACCACACTATCGACATAGGTTTTGAGATCATGCTCATCTAGAAGGCAGGAGATCCTAGCCTTCCATATCACTTAGTTGGATGCTCCGTCCAAACGATCTTGATCTCTCAGCCCATTAGCTACCATCCCTACCAATAAAAGTCGAACTTCTTCCTCTCTCCTCTGCGTTGCTACTACGCTGGCCTACGCACTCCCTGCTGAAGTTAGTAGATCTGTTCCTCGCTACTACTACTCATCAACTGAGAAATAGAATTCCTTGGCTCGAAATTCACTAAGGAAGAAATTCCCTCAAAAAGTGTCTTCTTCCATCTTCTAACGTTTTTCCACCCCACAACTGCTGCAAAAAACTACATCCCACCTGCTCAGCATTGAATCTGTTGTTGTGTTGCTCCCTCTACCACTGACAAATCACAAACTGGAAATCTTACCACTCCGTCAACTCACTCAGAGAGAGATTTTCTTCAAGAATCTTGCCCTCCTGGCCTGGACTACGCAATCCCTCTGTGGATTCAATTTGTTGCCTATGCAGCACTTCGAACTCCCTCCTCTTCAACGTTGGGATCTTCTAATCTGCTCTCTTGCTTCACCTGCGCTCTGATACCATTTGAAAATTTGGAGACCCAAATCCCTACTACAGCAAACTGATATTACTTTTCCTACTTGTTAATTCATGCAAGTTATTTACTGTGTTACACTGTAAATATCAAAGTAAATACGACTGCAGCCTTCACTAATTAAATTAGATGCAAAACAAGAACTGAACAAGAATAAATAACACACACAAGTGACACTGTTGTTTTTGGACAAATGTCCCCAAAAAAAACCCGATGCGGAAAAATCGGTGCAGCAACTGAGGGTTTGTATTATTATGCAGTAGTTTTTGAATACAATCTTTGGATGCCTTACTAGTTATCAGATACAAAGAATCTGACTAACAGAGAATTAGTGAGTAAAATCCACGAATCTCCTCGAGGGCTCTACAATGCCTCAGCGTGGCTCTACACTACCCCTTCTGGATCTCTCTCTGCCTACTCGGTAATGTATCCCCAGATCAAGAAATTCTCCAACCGGAAAACTATCCCTGCCCCTCACTACAAGAAATCTCCTCGATGACCTCTCTGGCAATTGTTGTGTTTCTCTCTTGAAAAAATCGATCTCTGATCTCTCACTCAATGTGTCTTCCAAATGCTCAACGAAGCCCTTCTTATAATATTCTCGTTGAGTAATCAATGACCTAGATTAAATTCTAATCAACGACTCAGATCATATTGACTCGATCTTTGTCTTCTTCTAGAAGATTCAGACCCAGTTTTATTAATACCCTTTAATTATTTTAATTTCCTAAGTTTAGACTATAGGCATCCAATAAAAATAATTAATTGTTTTAATAAAACTATCTCCGGGTGGAATTTCCCAAAACGATTTTTGGGTATTCTGAAATACATGTGTCCTAGCCTCCCTGCAAATGTTGATACTTAGAGCACATCTGATGCTACCATAAATCAATAATTAAGAGATCTTTGTGATCCAACTTGAGCAGTTCTATGTGCCCTAATCTTCTGTGTTCAGTAATGATGAATATTAGTGTTGTATGGCAGTTATTCTTGTGATGTAAGGCAAGGTCTCTATAAGTGTAATGTATGGAAAACAATGACGCATAGTAATGTCCCTCTAACAGTAAGTTTATGGCAGAAATGTATGGAAATCTTCAGTGATGTATTATCTTCAATGATACATGGCATGACCATGTGATATAATGTATGGCAGTATCCTTTATGTCAGTGACATATGGCAGGGATATCTATATGACTGCGATAATGACACTTGCTATTGTGACGGTTATGAGTAGCAGTGATATGACCGTGTGAATGACAATGATACATGACAGTGCTTATGACAATGACGGCGGCAGTGATACTTGACAATGATATGATTTGAGACAGAGAGATGTAATGCTTGTGACAGTGGTTTCATATGTCTTGTGGAAGCCTTGAGAATGCCTCCTTGACAAATATGTTTCATATGCCTTGTGGAAGGCTTGAGAATGCCTCCTTGACAAATATGTCTTCTGCCATCTTTTAATGGTTGGCCCTAGGAGGCCTAATGTGACTGATGTTGAAAGACTTGTCTCATTCTTATTGTACTTTGTACCTCAGCTGACATTTGACGAATATCTAAGAAGAAGAAGATTTGATTTTGGGTTTTCCCCCATGGGATTTTGCCCTGGTCTCTGACCTAAATCCTAGTGTCTCTATTGTTTATGATTTTCTTCTGTTGTTCCTTATTGTTCCACTGCATTGTTGATGTTATTGTTCTCTCTATATAGTTGCTTATGATGATATGGGGTGAATGTAATGTGTAAACTGTTGAAAAAGTTAAAAAAAAAAATGCAATTATCTACAACAGAGAACACTCTAACCCTAAAATTAACAAGGGAAGCCCCCTTGAGCAGGAGGGAAGCCTGCCTAAAATGAAGGGAAGAGCCATTGTGGTAATAGTGGGTGGCCTTTCCAACTTGCCTTCAGGTTTTTACTTAGTGCTTGGGACTTTTACACACAAAAATGAGAATCTGAGAGGTATCTACTTCCATAAAATCTATTTAATTGTTGAAAATTTCTCTTAATTTCTCATCCATTCTAATTTAGCTCATTCCTATCACTACTTTGATGCCTCCCCTAAAATAGCCCAAAACATTAGATGAAAGCAATTTCCCTAGAGACTACTCTTCTTAAGTGATAATGGGAAGCCACCTCAGAGACTGTTGGTTAATCATAATGGACATCCCTTTTATGGGATAGAGACCAGCCAATAGAGAAAAGCCTTGCAAACTTCCAATGCCTATGATTTTCATGCTGGGGAAACCATAAATAAGTGTTTATTCTAACCCGTATTGCCGTGACAGGGCTTGTGAAAATAGGATTTCCATAAAAACTATTTAATATTTGAAAATTTCTCTCAATTTTTTATCCATTCTAGATCAGCCATTCCTTTAAGTTATATCACGAAGATCATTTACTATCACTACTTTGATGCCTTCCCTAAAATAACCCAAAGTTTTAGATGAAGGCACTTGACCCGGAGACTACTCTTTTTAAGTGATAATAGGAAGCCACCTAAGAAACTATTGTTTAATCATAATGGACAGCCCTTTTATGGGTCAGAAACCAGCCAATAGAGAAATGCCCTGAAAACTTCCCATGCCATGAAACATGGCTTGAAAGTAAACTATGCCTATGAATTTCATTCTAGGGAAACCATAAATAAGTTTCTATTCTAACCCTTATTGTCATGATGGGGCTTGTGAAATTCGGACTTTCCAAGGTTCTTTTCCTTTCAGGGATTTCCTTATCCATTTGGCACACAGAGAATGCCCTGCACTTGAATGATGACAATACTACACAAGCTAATTGTGCTCGCAAAGAGCACAAAATGCTCCAATTAAACTTATGAAGAACACATTTTCCTTTTCCCCGACGGCCATAGGAGGCCCTTGAAATTAAATACTGACAGATTGTTATTGCCAGTTTAAGAGGGCAGTATACCAAAGGAGGCAAGAGCTGGTAGCCAATACTTTGGTCAGTATCGGTGCCTGTAGTTAATAACATGGACACTGAAGACCAGGGACCAATTACACTCTCAACTTTATGGGGTATAATCTCCCACATCAATAGGAGATATCGCAATGCTAGAGTCATAGCCAAGAATCTGCATATCTTCCCGGGTTGAATGTAAAAGGAAAAATTGTTTGTCGGCAAATAGGAATGAAGGTGGCATCCATTATCTGAGGAATAGGGTCTTCTCCATTAAATTCTAGATTTAGGGACTGTTGAAGGTTCCAGTGCAATCATGTATGTCACATATCATGCTCGTCAATCACAACCATAACAAAGGAGTTCATTGGAAAGTGCCATCTACAAGCTATCAGTCATGCTCTTTGGCATTAAATGCCATTGCATCCGATAAATTATGTTTTTTTGAGAAATACTTCCTATATAAACTCTTTGCCTAAGCTACCACACTATCAGGGGCATATCTATGCCATCAAAGTCACCCAGTGCTTACACCTTCCCTCATCCACACCCACTCAAGGGATTTAGTACCCAGGTCTCCACATTAATGCAAGCCCAATCACCTCATTTCTTGCAGCTAGACCACACTGCCACGGGCAATACGTTATGTTTTAGGGGGAATGCATCACTTTTCATGTTCTCTAGTGCAAAAATTAAAATACAATGCAGTAGAAACTATAGTGGTTTTGTAATATAAAGAATACAGAATGGTGTAACTCACCCTCTCAACGGATGCACATCTTCCCAAATTTGTAGCTCAGCATCCTTGTTTTTGCAGATCTATATGCAAATAGAAAATTAACCAGTTTTCATCTCAGACCAAGTCAATCTATATTGCTGCAGAATAATTCAAAATCATCCTCTACCAGCTTAAATCGAATACCTACTTGGAGACCTGATACTTCATCTGTTACCAGCAACGTGAGCAAACCATAGTCTGAATGTGCTCCAGCACCATATATTCCTAGTTCTGGCTTAGATACTTCATCTGTGCAAACATAGAAACTTAAATTTTTCATTCTTAACTGCATAAATTGTTTTGAAATGCAAAATATATCTCAATTTTGTGCAGTTGTGGGACTTGACATCAGTTTCCAAACTTACCCACATAATGTAGAAGCCGCAATATAGCAATTGGTTCCTCAAGAATCTGTGGTTTGTCAAAGAAATCTGCCTCTAGATTCAAGGCCAAAGCTATCAGCCTGGCGACCCTCCTCCCAACACTTCTGCAGAGGTAAAGAACACAAATAAGTTAACAGAGATCAAACCCACCAATGACCACTATGTAGTATGGAGTAACCATTGAGATAAATTAAAATAATATCAATTAAATGCATTAACTGGATTGTGTATATCAACATTCTTTGAATTGAAAAGCAGCTATATTTCAGTTACACAATAAGACAACATTATAGCAGAAGAGAAGATAAGCTGAATACATGGAACCTGTCCAATACTGTATAGGAAACATTATCAGTAAATCCTTGACTAAAACATGCACAATGAATTTTATGCTTTGAAGGTCACTCCTGTAGTGTCCTAGGGTAATTTCTTGCCCTTAGGGTTCCTCCCTGGTTAGGTTTCTTTTGAAAAAATCATTAATAGTAATGCCTATTTATAGCAGTTTATAGGCATGAATATAAAAATGCAATAGCAGTACAATTCTTCAGTGAATCCACACAGATTTAGAATATGTCCAACCAATGATGCACAGTGGATTACAACTCTATTGATTGACAGCAATTGTGATTATTCAACTAATTCCCAGAAGGGAGGGTTGACTGCCCTCAACAGCAAATGTATTCAACCAATCAAATTCCCACAAACAGTTCTGAGATGCCAAATTAAATACACTAGTGCTAAACTGCACAGTCTAGTTCAATCACTAACTTGCTAGCTTGCTATCAATTAATGTTTAAGTCTGGCTACTTTACTGTTTCTTGTTATGCCCTTCACTGTCCCCAACAATCACCAGATTATCCTTAAAGCAAACCTCAAACTCTGATTGGGAAGTCACACAACTCAACGGACCTAAGTAACTTCGGACCAGAAATTCGCTGTCAGAAACAGTGTCTGTGGTCTCTGTAATGTCCCCACCATTTTGATCAGCATTATATTCTGCCCAATTTTCACAATTTTGATCAATTCTGCTAAAAAGGTGGCAGAAGAGTAGCACCAGTATGTTATGTTTTGTAAAAAAGTACCAATCAGGACCACTCAATTTAGAATTAAAAAGTATTCTCACGGAGCAATTATAAAAATGGACAAGGGGCTCATTTTTCGACTTCACTCTAATCTACCAATTTCACTAACAGCTGTTGCAGAGCTCAAAGGAGTTCAAGTAGAGAATTTCAAGGGAGATTCTCACCCAGCTTCAATAGACATCCATTGCTATCCTAGCTGGTGTTAGTTTCTGTAGCATCAGCGGTGTTCTAGTCTCGAAACTTCGTGGAGAGGCTAAAACACACGGGATCTCCATAACCCAGAAATCGATTCTGGAAATTCCACCTAAAAATGTCTCAATTAGATTATTAGCCTATTTTTAAATATCTCCCAAGTCTAAACTTAAGAAAACTGGTTAATTAATCACTATTAATTGAGATAAGATGTGAATCATCTAAAAACTCACATGGATTGACAGGGAATTAATCTGAGCCCTTGATTAAGTTTTAATCATGGCCGTTGGAGGTCCTGTTGACTACTGGAGTAGCACCTGATGATTATGTGAAGACTCCATGGCCAAGGATGATCCAGAGGACACTTGTACCATCAGATGTCATCAGCCAACAGAGTTTTTTAACTTTCCTTCTATCTTCTCATCATCTTTCTTCTTTGTACCCAGATTCCACACCCTGCGGGGAATTGTAATAAGTGATGCTAGTATGATGAGTTTCTTGAATTTGTAACAGGCCTAGGATGTGGGACTCGATCAGCAAACGAGTACACCTTGGAGTGTTTTTTTTATCCGGTTATAATTATCCCTTCTTTTTCAGAGGCGGATAATTCTCTGGATTTTTTCACTCATTTTTACCCCAAAGCCGAGGTGACGGTTTGAAGATTGAGCCCCTGACACATCTTAGTGTCTAGGGTCGATGTATATTACCATACTAGATCACACAAAAAGTTTCGTGGAATTTGGCTAGGTCTAAGTAGGATTTTTTAATAGTTAAAAATTTCCCGCAAAACGGGATTTTTTAATTATTTTTTATGTAAAGGCATAAATAAGTGGCCTTAGGAGATGTCTGGGGCGTATGACCAGTCGAAATTCATCTTCAGAGGCCCAGCATTCTCCTAGAGCTTACTTTGGGGGTCAAAAAATGACTCAGAGTCCCTCAAAAGGCAATTTTTCAAGTGACAGTGGCAAAAAATGAATAATTGGAAAAAATTATAAATTTTTCCAAGGTCAAAATAAGTCAAATTTTGACATGGAAGTCAAGCAGAGAATCAAGGGTGATGTGGCAGAGCATGTTGGACCCACCTCATAAAGTTTCAGAAAGTCAAAGTCAAAGTCAAGTGCCAAAAGTCAAAGTCAAAGGGGCCCATTTTGAGTTCATAAGGCAATGGAATTTTCAAAGTATAACTTTGATTTAATTTAAAGGTTGAGAAATTATTATAAGGTTGAAATTATAATGTAAACTAAGTTAAAGTGGGACCCCACCTCAGCCATCCATATGAAGTACGCATATTAGCTCAGCTCAACTAAAGAAATACGCATGCCAAAAGAGCCTCCACGTTGGACAGTTTATAAGGAAGTTTAACGCTGTCAACTATAGTTAACACTCAGCCAATACACAGCGTATAGCTCAGCAGTCCGTTGGCAATTAAAACAGCATAATGAACAGCCAGTGGACAGCAGTTTAACTCAGCAAGTTTACAAGTTAACGTGGGCATGTACAGCCAATTACGGTGAGCTGGACAGCAGTTAAAAAAGGTCAACACAAGCTACGTGGACAGCAAGCATCAGTTACGCAGGTCAGCAGTGTTAACGCAGATCTGGGCAACATATACGCAGTCGATACGTGAGCTGGACAGCAAAGCATTCAGCGCAGATTTGATCAAAGTTTAACGTGGGCAGCACAGCTTCCACGTGGGCAGCAACAGGCAGTTATCTCCAGTTCAAAGGCAGCCAGTTAGAAATCAAACAGCGGTCTAAAGAGCAGTTATCTTTAGCAATTAAGCAATCATAGCAGCCACTTGGAAATTCGTTTTACATTGGGATTGTCACCTGATTGCCACTTGTCATGGTCTTTTTGCTTTGGGATCTCCTCCCATTTTCCTATTTATATGAGCCTTAGGCTCTTATTGTAAAAGATAGAACGAGATATTGGGCTGGCGGAGACTCTGCCGGATTTTGTACTCAGCTTTCACATAAATAAATAAGTCTTTGGGGTTACTAGCTTCTCTTGTGGTGCATGCTTTGGTACATGAGGTATACCTGTGTCGTTTGACATTCATTTGATTTTCATTTGCTATCTAGTTGTTTTTCTTTGTGCATTTGCCTGAAGGCACTATTGTCTAGGGAGGAAGAATTGCCAGCTATCTCAAATCTCCTCTGGGCTGGTATATTTGTAAACTGTTGTAGCTTCCATCTCGGTTGAATGACAAGCTCAACTTGGTCTCTATATGCCAAGTCTCTTTTTGCACTAACAATTCGTTTGCAAGTGTTTTCTGTGTTTTCAAGGGATAGGTTGCCAGCTCTATTGGAGTGTGAGGACTTCTTCGGCGGGAATAGTCACCTCCAAGGATATCAAGGGTCCTGCAAGTTGTTCAAGCCAGCAATCTCATAAGACATCAAAAAGATTTATTTAAGAGGGGGTTTCCTGAGCCCTTTGCTTGTTTTCTATCTTGAAAAGTTATCACAAATTTTCTTCTTTCATTCAAAAGCATTTGTCTTCATCATGAAAAATATAAAATAAAAAAATTTAAATAAAAAATTTTCCTTCAGGGTTTTAGATTAAATTTTAAATTTTGTTTTAAGTTTAATCTTTGTCTGAAGGGGTATAAAAGTTTTTGTGGGAAAATTATTTTTGTTGCCAGATTCAGTTGTTTTCATGCTATATCTTTCAAGCTGAGATCTGAAGTTTCAAGTCAAGATACGAATATGATATCTAGTTAATGGTTTATAACTCGTGGTGGTTTGATGCATTCATCTTTTTTAAATCTTCAGTTGCTGGATATCATTTGGGTCATTCTAAGAGCACTGTGATCTAGCTGATTACAAATGATTGCTGTTCACGTTTCACGTTTCTATACCATTTAACAAGTAATCATCTTAATAATGATCTCTCAAGGCACTGGTCTGCTAACTAATCAAATCATTTTAGTGTTTATCTTAATCGTGTCTCGTGTCTCCCAACCAACTGGTCGACAGTTGGTCTTCATCATCTCTCAGGGTCTACCCCCCTTAGCCGCGGGAGACATGCTTAAACGGAGGGATCGGGGATCAGAGTGACAGCCCCCGGTCTGAGCGTTGTCATGCCAATCTGCGCGACAACAAGTCCAACAGAGGATTATAAGAAGAAGTCGATGGTAGATGGAGAACACACTTGTGAGAACCCCAGAGAGTTCGATTTCCTTGGAGAATTCAATTTTCTAGAGAGCCAGCAGTGTTGGAAGAGTTTGAGCTTCAGTAGGGAAGCAAAGACAGAGATGGGTATGGACAGTGAGGCCAAAGGAAGTTTTCTAGATCCGGTGAAGTGCATTGCAGAGAGGCAAAAGAACCACAATGACGCTAACGCAGAGGGTACGCAGAAGCCTTAAAAGGCAATTCAATTTTGCTGAGGAGAAGCCAAGTTGCAGTTACAGAAGCTAGGAGAAACATTTTCCTAGTCAGCAGTAGACTACACTGCTTGAGGAGAAACTAATTCACACTGAGTGTGGAAGGAACTGCACTAGGGTGACACAGGCCTACGTAGAAGCAGTTTGGACAGCTCACTTGGAGCTACAGTCATAGCCCGAATTTGCCTGTGGGGTGAGGAAAATTCCTCACTAGATTTTTGCCATTATTTTTCTCTGTAGGATAGCCAGATTCTGCATCCAGTGGTACTAAGAATTTCTCACTGTGGTATAATAGTATAAAACCCTCAACTGCTATACAAATTTTCCCAAGTTGGGCTTTTCCGGGGACTTTTGTCCAAAAGTAACTGTGTTAATTTTTTATGTGTGCTAGCATTTCTCAGTTTCCAGCGCTAATTTCTTTCCGCAGTTTTATTTGTGAAGGTTGTAGTGTGATTTATTCAGTATTTGATGTAGCAAATAAATTGTTAAATTAATTAACAATTAGAAGAATAATTTCCAGTTGCTACAATAGGATTTCAGTAGTGAAATTTTCACACGATATCAAAGAGAGATTGATCAGTCCAGAAGCTCAGAAGCGGAAGAAGAGAATTTCGTTGTTCAGAGGCAGCAATAGGACGAAATTCTCAAAGGTTACACAATGCCTAGCCAGGAAACGTGAATCACTAGGCAAGGGTTCAATTTTCAGTTGCAAGGTGGCAAGAAATTCTATTTGTCTAGATTAGTGATTCCAGCGGGCAAAGAGAGTAGCAACAGCGCAAATTGTTGCTAAGCAGATTCCTTGGTTGGATGCAAAGGGTTTTGCAGCGGCAGAATCAACGTCAAGTGGAAGAGAAAAGCATACACAGAGGGAAAATTTCTCTAATGGGACTTCAAGTTTCAAAAGTTCGATTTTCCGATTGCAGATTGGCTATAGCTGAGAGCAAATCTCCTCACTCCAGAAGGGAGTGTGAATAGCAGAACCAATAGCAAAGGAGGGGGAAAGAGGGAGTTTTCGACAAATTCGAGATGGCCACATGTAATATTCCTAATTAGCCATGGCTAATTGGAATATTCGATTTTGTTCAATTTTGCCTTCTATAGTTATTTATAAATAAAAAGGTGAGGAAAGGGGGGCATAACTTACTTTTTGAATAAAGTCACTCCCTAGTAGCACAACGTTGTAACTTAAAAGGGGAGCCAACGGGGCGAAAGGACCCCGTGGAGAAGGGGGCACGTGTAGACACTTGGAGGGACTGCGCAGATGGAGAGGAGCACATGGCAAGAGAGAGGCTACGTTGGAGGAGGTGGGCCTTAGGGTTTCGAGAGAGGCCAACGCTATAAAGGAGAGAGGAGCCTCCTCATTTTGGCATTCGATTATGTTGCATTTGAGCTAGTCACTTCGACTTAGAGCACGCTCGCTGTTTAGCCTGTCTGCAGCACTGTTTAGTGCATCGAGTGTCTCCGTTCAGAGATCTCGCCCTTAGCCCCAGGGGACTTTGAGTGCCTGCTCGGGCAAGGTAGTTTCATCAGTCTTTTGCAGGAGGATCGATCTTTGGAGTTGAGGAAGAACTGAGCATTTTGATGACTGCACAGTCTCGAGAGAGGAGGACGCAGCCTCTTTTGGTAGGAGCTCCGGATTGGGTTTATGTGGAGGATTTGAGCTTGGAGATTGAGCAAGGGATCAACCCTTGCATATTGGAGGATTTTGGCAGAGTCTCGGGCAGAGTTTTGGAGGATTCTCTTCAGTGGCAGCACAGAGCCTTGAGGGATAGCATAGATCCACAAGGGGGTGATTTTCGGGGGTCAACTATTTTAGAAAAGCTTTCTGGGCTTTTCTGGGTCTATTGAGCACAGGCTGATTCTAGAGTTTCAGCATTTTCTGAGGAGGGGAACAGCCCCAAATCCTCACTTGATTCCAGCAGTAGCAGCAGCACAACAGTTCTCCGGCAGCTTGGACGCAGTTCAGAGAGAGGCCATTTTCTTACCATTCTGAGTGTATTTCTTCACTTGCCTTGTGCAAGTCGAGGTGCTATCTTTCTGATCACCTCTTGTACTCTTTCCATGTATACATTATTGTATGTTGCACTACTGTTATTTTTATCTCTTTGAGCTTCCCGGCTACTATACCACTTGTGTGTTTTTATCCTATACTCTTAGACAGAGTCTGGAAAGGGCCAGGTAGCCTCCAGATCTCGTCCTCTTTTCAGAGGCAACATATTTGGTAAACGCCCTCCCAATCCATCTCTGGTTGGAGTTTGCTTGTGTTTGAGGAATATCCCTAAAAAGGGGTGTTACAGTGGTATCAGAGCATAGATCTGGCTCAGCCTGTGAAGCTAGCAGTCTATGACACCGGGGGAGGAGCCCTACATCTGTTACAGAGGTAGGAAATATAGAGATACTAAGCGTAGGTTGGAGAACACCTATAGAGAGGGAGACTGTGTTCGGGTGGTGAACACAGAATAGGAGGAGCCTGTGGTGAGCACAGAACAGGAGGAGCCTGTGGTGGACGTAGAGCAGGAGGATCCGATGGCAGATGAGGACGGGAAGAGATTTGCAGACATGCTCCTCAAATTAGTGCAGGATCTATTGAGGCAGATCGAGGTGATGGGGCAGAGATTCACGGCGGTGGAGGCTAGACAATGTGAGAACCCACGGGTTTTCCAAGTTGGTGAGGGATCGAGTACATCCCACCATTTGCCAGAGTAGGGTGCCACTCAACGTGATACTACTTAGCAGATGGTCTCACATGCCCCTACACGCTCTACCATGCCCACTTTCCTAGGAGCAGACACGGGGGCCGGAGCCCAGCAGGAGGCAGATCCCGATCATATGGGCAATTATTTTGCAGAGTACCAAGCCTATGGGCAGGAGTTCAGGGATGCTCTCTCATTCAGAGACTTTGTTCAGCTCCAGCAGGATAGTAGACCCCGCGACCATCACAGGGGATATTGCATTATCATGATGGAGACACCCACCGCACAACTAGTAGATTCCACTTGCCTACGTTTGATGGTTCATCAAACAGTTCGGCAAAGTCTTGGGTGGAGAAGTTGGACA
>APFE030237574.1:40743-54721 GCA_000404065.3 Pinus taeda
AGCTTGGACACAGACTGGAGGGCTCGACTCTTAGTAGAGTACTGCAAGGACAGATTTGCATGTGAGGTTCTAGATGGGCAGGTGGCGGATGACAGGTACAGGGTGGTCGATGAGATCATCTACTACAGGGACTGGATCTTCTTGACTGAGGGATCTTAGCTCAAGAAGAAGATACTTCAAGCATCACATGATTCACCATTGGCCAGCCATCAGTGGTTTACCAAAACCTACAAGGCCATTAGCGAGAGGTTCTCATGGAAGAGCCTCAAGGAGGACGTACTCTAGCATATCCGGGAGTGCGATATTTGCCAGAGGAACAAGGGGGAGATGAACCATCCCGCAGGATTATTGCAGCCTCTTCCCATTCCGAAGGGGAAATGGAAGTGTATTTCGATGGACTTCATCACAGGGTTGCCCTTGGTACAGGGCAAGGAAAGTATCTTTTTCGTCGTTGATTGACTAACAAAGTATGCACATTTTTTCGCCATATCTGCACACTACACAACAGCGCAAGTGGCTGAGCTGTTCTTCAGAGAGGTCTTCAGGCTACATGATCTTCCTAAAACCGTCACCAATGACAGGGACAGCCGTTTCATGGGCGGGTTTTGGCAGGAGCTTTTCCGGTTGGTGGGGACGGAGTTGACACCGAGTACTAGTTATAACCCACAGACGGACGGGCAGACAGAGATAGTTAACAAGTGGCTGGAGGGATACTTGCATAACTATGTCAGTGGGCAGCAGCGATCATGGCTGAAGTGGCTGCATCTAGGGGAGTACTGCTACAACACTACACATCACATGTCCATTGGTATGTCACCATTCTATGCTTTGTATGGATATCATCCTTTATCATTTGCTGACGTGATGTTTGGTGCTAGCAAGGCTCCGAGAGCCAAGATTTGGATCCAAGAGAGTCAGGATATTCTTCGAGCTCTCAAGAATAATATGGCTATAGCGTAGAACCAGCAGAAGCTGTATGTTGACAGGGGTCGGGTGGAGAGACAGTTTGAGGTAGGGGACTTGGTATATCTATGATTACAACCATACCAACAGTCGTCACTAAAGCAGAAGGGGGCTGAGAAGCTCAAGCCCCGCTTTTATGGGCCACACAGGGTGATACGCAGGATTGGATAGGTTGCGTATGAGTTGAAGCTGCCCCAAGGCAGCAAAATTCATAACGTTTTTCATGTATCATGCCTGAAGAAGGAATTGAGGCAGCAGGTGACAGTGACAGATGAGCTACCACCCACGGATGATGAAGGGCATTTGGTGTTGCAGCCAGAGGCTATTATTGATACCAGGGAGAGGCGGCTGCGGAGCAGGATGGTCCGGGAATTCTTGGTGAGGTGGAAGAATTTACCAGATGAGGATGCCACTTGGGAGAGTGAGAAAATTTTGCAACATCCATCACTTCAATTGCTTGAGGACAAGCAACATTTTGCCGGGGGAGACTGTAATATTCCTAATTAACCATGGCTAATTGGAATATTCGATTTTGCTCAATTTTGCCTTCTATAGTTATTTATAAATAAAAAGGTGAGGAAAGGGGACATAACTCACTTTTTGAATAAAGCCACTCCCTAGTAGAACAACATTGTGACTTAAAAGGGGAGCCAAGGGGGCCAAAGGACCATGTAGAGAAGGGGGCCCACGTAGACACTTGGAGGGACTGCGCAGATGGAGAGGAGCACGTGGCAAGAGAGAGGCTATGTTAGGGAGGTGGGCCCTAGGGATTCGAGAGAGGCCAACACTATAAAGGAGAGAGGAACCTCCTCATTTTGGCATTCGATTATGTTGCATTTGAGCTAGTCACTTTGACTTAGACCACGCTAGCTGTTTAGCCTGTCTGCAGCACTGTTTAGCGCATCGAGTGTCTCCGTTCGGAGATCTCACCCTTAGCCCCGGGGAACTTCGAGTGCCTGCTCGGGCAAGGTAGTTTCATCAATGTTTTGCAGAAGGATCGATCTTTGGAGTTGAGGAAGAACTGAGCATTTTGATGACTGTGCAGTCTCGAGAGAGGAGGACGCAGTCTCTTTTGGTACGAGCTCCGGATTGGGTTTATGTGGAGGATTTGAGCTTGGAGATTGAGCAAGGGATCAACCCTTGCATATTGGAGGATTTTGGCAGAGTCTCGGGCAGAGTTTTGGAGGATTCTCTTCAATGGCAGCGCAGAGCCTTGAGGGATAGCGTAGATCCTCAAGGGGGTGATTTTCAGGGGTTAGCTATTTTAGACAAGCTTTCTGGGCTTTTCTGGGTCTATTGAGCAGAGGCTGATTCCAGAGTTTCAGCATTTTCTGAGGAGAGGAACAACCGCAAAGCCTCACTTAATTCCAGTAGTAGCAGCAGCACAGCAGTTCTCCGGCAGCTTGGACGCAGTTCAGAGAGAGGCCATTTCCTTACCATTCTGAGTGTATTTCTTCACTTGCCTTGTGCAAGTCGAGGTGCTATCTTTCTAATCACCTCTTGTACTCTTTCCTTACTCAATATAATAAAATGGCTTAGCATTTCTCTCTGCATTTCTTGCGTATTTGCTTATATTCCATGTATAAATTATTGTATGTTGCACTACTGTTATTTTTATCTCTTTGAGCTTCCCGGCTACTATACCACTTGTGTGTTTTTCTCCTATACTCTTAGACAGAGTCTGGAAAGGGCCAGGTAGCCTCCAGATCTCGTCCTCTTTTCAAAGGCGACATATTCGGTAAACGCCCTCCCAGGCCATCTCTGGTTAGAGTTTGCTTGTGTTTGAGGAATATCCCTTAAAAGGGATATTACACCACAACTAAGCTTAGAGATCAAGATAGGTTGGAGGTGTTGAAGAAAAGTGTAACTAGGTTAAGTATTTGTAAATGTAATTTTGATCTTTGTACTTGTCAAGAAAAATAAATATTATTTTTGTAAATTATTCGAATGAGTTTCTTTCTCATTCATAGGTCTAGGAAGGTCGAGATCAAAATCATGTTAAAGAGCTCTTCTTGAGCATGAATATGGGTCAACATAGTGTCAAGTAACCCTCCAAGACAAGCACCAACTTCCAACGAAGAAGACTGCAAGCAAAACGATGAAGAGAACAGTTAAGTCGGCCTCAAAATGAATATGAACATCAAGTCGACTCACATATGGAGACACATCTCTTCAGTGGACATGTCGGCTCAAATACAGGGGCAAACCACTATATATACCCAGTCAAGGTCTGCGCAGAAAAGTAGAAGACAGAATTTTGGATTCCTCTGTAACTTCGGAGGTGCAGGAAGGTACAGTGTCAATGATGATTACAGTCAAGAATCTCGGACAGGTCTGCAATCTCGAATGGTTACACGAAGGTACAGCATCTTGGTGACAAGTACAGTGATCTCACTGCAATATCGGCCTAGTTACAGGGTCACTGTAATACAGTCTCGGTATAGTTGCAGTTGACCTTGGGCTACAATCTCGATGAAGATCAGAGTACAGACAAAGATACAATCATAATCTCGGCATTCCTGATAGAGAAAGGATCTCGATGTAGTATATATATCCTAGACACAGCATGTCCTCAGCGTACATCAAGTTGTCAATGAAGGTGTAGCATTGGCACAGCAGTGATGAATGTCTAAATGAAGGAGCAGTCATGGTGCAGCAGTGATCTAGATGAAGGAGCAATCATGGTATAGCAATGATAATGATGATCTCAGCAGTGACAAAGAAGAGGATTGGTGTCTTGGTCTTGGAGTGGCCTAGTAGGTCAAGGGTCATGGTCTTGGTATTCGTCAATTGGAATCTCTATAAGAAGAATTTTGTGGGTTTTCCTCTCCAAGAGGGAGAGGTTTTGGCCCTGGCAAAATGCCAACATCTTGTGTTCTTGTCTCTTCATTTTAATAACTATTTGATGAACTAAAGAAGACACACTCTAATAATAATAAGTGCAAATTGGAATAAGAAGAAAATTAAAAACACCTCACAAATAATTATCATGCTAAGAAGAATAACATTAACTACATTTGCCCTAGATTCTTCAACATGGTATCAGAGCTAAGGTGCTAAAGTCAAAGGAAGGGTAGCTAAAAGAGACATTCAAGGATCAGTCTACAACAACAGTATACGATGTCACAGTTTTGAATTACAATCTCTCTCAACTTGATGACCTATACTTGGATTCTTGCCACATTCTCAGCCTCAGAAAACCTGGACAAAAGACGCAAATGATCACTGGCAGAAGACTCGATTAGGAGAGCTCATACAGCAGTTCTGTTTGGATATACACAGCCAGATGACATTTATTTTACAAGTCCCATTCTACCCACAGTCTCAGTGCCACTATATGAAGATGTCAACCTCTATAGAAGGAACAATCTTGACATCTCGGATTCTCAGAACTTGATGATATATATTCAAGGGCATATATATAGAAGTTTGTATAAACAGTACTTAATATAAAATGAAGAAGTCCTACAGCAATTCTAACTAATGGGTCTCTATACATCATGGCAAGCGACCTCAATACTCTATGATTCTACACAATGCTACATACTAAAAGGTTCTGTTGTCGCACAGATTGTCTAAGCAGCGCGACAATGCTCAGACCGGGGGTTGTCACCCTAATCCCCGATCTCTCCGTTTAAGCCGTCCCCCTTGAGCAGGCTAAGGAAGGTAGACCCTATGGGATAAAGGAAGACCGACTGGGAATCAACTGGCTTGGGAGACACAACAGGGGGAAATAAGCACTTGATCGATTTTAGAAATTGATAAGATCTTTAAATGTTTAAGACCAATGCCTTATGGAGTTAATGAAAACCAAGTAATTAATTAGTTGTTGCTACTTATGAAGTAATTTAATGATTGCTTGAAAATATTTACAAAATTTCCAACATTTAACAAGCATTATATAATCCAAGCAATGATTGATTTCACCAGATGCAAGATATTCAAAAGATGCATAGAGCTCTAGAAATTAAATTTCAAAGGATCAAAATTCATTACTCAACCATGAAATTCAAATGCTAACCAGTTCATAAAATGATTCATCACTTTCAGATAGCTAATTTTCAGATAAAACTTAAGTGCATTTAACTATATAAAAATGACAAATACCACAGAAAAAAGACATCAAAAGGAATTTTCAATTTTTAATTAGTCTTTTTTCAAAAGTTTTTATTTTTTAAATTTTTTTTATTTTTATTTTTTATTTTATAAAAAATAAATCTAAAGCTAAATAAAACAAACAAAAGTCTAACTTAAGATTTTTAATTTTGAAAATTTAAAAAAAAAAAGGTTTTTTTTATTTTTAATGATTTTTATTAAAATTAAAATTAAATTAAAAAAGGTCCCCCATGGGGTAGCTCAAGCGGCAAGGGGCTGTGAAATGAAGTCTCACCGAACCGGAAGTCTTGGGTTCAAATCTGGGGTACCCTTCCCCCGTAGAGGGTACATAATTGGACATGTAAATCGGAGAGTCCCGCCCCAGCTTAAAAAAAAAAAAAAAAAAAAAAATTAAAAAAGACAAAAATCTAAATCTAAATGAAATAGAAAATAAGCAAAAAAAATCTAAATCTAAATCTAAAGCCAACACCTAATCTTTATTTGCACATGAAAAACGATTACAAGAGAGCTTTCACTCAACACACGACTCCTAGATCGAATGATCTCAAATGACCCCTGACACCTTATTTAAAGGAAAATTTTCCAATGGCTAGTTTGAGTGATCCATGTCAAAGTGATCTCGACCATCGATGAGGATCGAAATCTTTTTTAATCTCATCCGTCGAAATTTTAAATGCATTTTAATATATTAAAAATTAAAAATTTGCATTTATTTCCTCAAAACTTTGACTTATTATTATTTTATTATTTCATTTTTAAAAAATATATATAATTTATTTTATTTTTTTTTTATTTTTTTTTTTTTTTTTTTTTTTATTTATTTTTATTTATTTTTATTTTTTATTGATTTTTATTTTATTAGTTTTTTTATTTTTTATTGAAACCCTCGAACTTAGCCTTTGGAAAAATCACCTAGGACCTAGGACTTATGAGGGGATAAAACATTTTCTAACCCTCAAGACACTTTACATCACGACTTTTACACTTTTACATCTCAAGGGGGAAAACCCATTTGACATAGACCCTCATAGACCACCCAGTTCTGCGACACAAATATAATCTAGTAGATCAAGAAATTTGTAATAACCTAACCAAATAGTTAGTATTATTTCCAAATCACTTTTACATAGACTCGAAGCACACCAGATTCCCCTAAGATTCTAGTGACAAAATCCATTCCGACTTTGGGGTTAGGTTGAAGGAAAACTCTGCCGATCATGGATCGGTGAGACAAAAAACCTTCCGGAATGTAGATCATCACTAAAAATTAGGTTCACCTAGGCAATTACATACATCGTACAGATCTGCTAAGATTATTTACAATTTACACATGCAGACTGGGTTTACAACATAATATGATCGGGCTGATGATGATAGTCAAATGGCACAGACACGACGATCAAGCACTACCCTTTTGCGAAAAAAGGGAGTGTATTGCTATGAGTAGTTGACACGTAGTGGTCAATAGGTTCCATGGTCTACTTATGTGATAGCAATGCAGTTCCATCCCAAGGACATCAACAGTTTGTCAAATGTACAAGTCGAAGTAACTCGAAGGCAAAGAAGGCAATTTTCCTATCAGTACAACAAGGATCTCATCTGAAGGAAGCATCAATGCATCTTCACATGACAAGTATCTTTTCATTCTATAATTAAGTTTGGTTAAATGATTTCATGGTTGCAAGGAAATCTATAGGTTGGATGGGTCATCAAGATTTCTTGCATGGAGAAGGAGGATAGTCATAGTCCTCTAAGAAGTTGAAGTCATTAAACATATCAATAGGTCTCCTCTGAATTTATGGAAATGGATGCTTATGAAAGATCCCCTCACATAGCAATATTGGAGACATCAAAGTGGTGTAGATGATAAACTCATTCTCTGAAGGTGCGATAAAGAAGGTTACATGAAATCTAATCTTCATGAAAGTAAAGGTACCAAAGGATGTAGGATATCTTCATAAGATCCCATCTACAAGATCTAGGAAGGAAGATAATCATCATCGTTCTAACTGATAAGCAAGATAACAATTGTCCATGAATAAGAAGGTTACCTCATTCAACAATTTGTGGTCTCTATGCTAGACAGAGAAAGGCAAGTTGATGGAAAAAAATATTGAAGGTTAAAAGAACTCAAACATGTGCAAAAAGGAAAGATGAGTTTGGTCCTCAAGCAGACCGAATAAGTATAACTAAGATTCAATGCTATGGAAAGTTTATAGAAATAAGCTCATATCATTGGAAAGATGGAGGAAGCTGAGGAAAGGGACCAAGGAAAGAGGGAGTAACAAATATCTCCTATGAGTAAGATGTTATCCCTCACAAAAGGGTCCTATCATAAGCTCCTAAATCTTGTGTTATAGATATGACCAAGATAATAAGATGCATCATGGCATCATGGAAGCATTAGAAACAAGAGCTCGTGACATCACCATGGGAATCATGAAGGACAAAACCCATGGCAGACAAACATGAAGAATATAGCTCTTGGGAAATTCAATGGACATTGAAGAAAAGGAAGGAATCATCTGGGACAAGGCTCATCATACATCAAGTCAAAAGGAAACATCTGCCAGTTGGGGATATACAAGATCTTCAAAATTCTCTGACGGAATCCTCATCGAAGGGTTCACTAATATAGAGAGGAAGCAAGTGTTTCAACAAGAAATCCAACTTATGGAATCCATGAGATAATAATGTGATGACATGAAGCAAAACAAGGGATTGAAGATCTCTTCAATCAAGGAAGCTATTGAAAGAAGCCTCGGTGACCTAAAGGTAAAATAAGGTATGTATGCTTGTGTTTAATATTATATTGACATGTCATATGGTTGCAGGTAACATGGATCATTACTTCTATCTTGAGAAGCATGATCAAGAGAAAAAGGATCTCCTCCTCTGAAAGTATGCAAAAAGACATAAGGCACACTAGATGAAATCAACATGATATGTCCTCATATGAAGTATGAGGTGGTTGACTACAATTAAGAAACTCTGATTGAAAGCACATTGGAAGGAAATGTGTTATGAAACCAGCTCAAGAAAAGATAGATCAACGACTTAGAATTCAGCCTCTTCGAGGGGGCAACCTCCTTTACATTACATAAATGAACAATTCTTGGATGATTCAAATGAAAAGACCTCCTCTCTATATATAGGAGTCTAAGGGACCATAACTTAATCAGAGCCTACATAACAATAATAATGCAAGGGCACAATAATAATAATAGTGGGCTTCTATGGGGCTCAATAGTAACAATATGGGCGCTACATGGGTACATCAATATAATAAGTGGGTTGTACTAATAACAATAAGGGGTTAATCTAGTAGTATAGGGGCCTAACAAAATGTGTGAGGAAGGAAGAGATCGTGAGATATGCAACCCTAATGAAGGCAATCAACATCCAAAGACCAAGAAAACTTGACTAGGAAATCTCCTGGAAGGATATGAAGACTCTAATGAAAAAGATGAAGACCCTTGACAATGGACATCTTTGGGAGATGAGTCAACATGAACGCAGGATGTTGATGCCTACAAGAAGAAGTCACGATGAAGAGCTATCTAGTAAGGTACGATTCAATTTGATGTTCTGTTTTGATTTCTTGAATAATATTTGGATGAGTGCATGCAAAGCTACTAGAACAAGAATTGTAAGTACAAGTACAACTGGCATTCAGGTGGTGGATGGAAATTCCTGAAAGAGGCATGATGGGAAAGAAGTAGCTACATGACGAAGGTTCCAAATATGTATCAAGAAGGCCACTTTCCATGAAGAAAGGAACCAAGGAGGAAAGTGATCGATGGTTGATGCCCTACAAGGAAGAAGCTCAACTAAACTCTATGACATCAAGGAAAGAAGTTGATCAAGCAGCGGAAGGACCCACGAAGAAGAAGTTGCTGATGAAAAGAGGAGTCCCTTGTTAAGAAGGAGCTCTGATAGATCCCTGATTAAGAGGGAGCTTGAATTAAATCATCCTTGATTACAAAGGAGTGACAATTGTGTTTTTCTATTTCCTGTGTCATGCACTAGACCAGGACTAACAGCCATAAGTCTAGGTGAAGGCCATGAATGGAAATGTAGGCACATTATAGACACAACATTCTTGTCTTCTCATGGGAAGAAAGAATGGCGGGTTGGGTAATCATCTGGTATCTGATACTCTTTGAGGATGTGTAAGGCATCCAAGATAAGAGTTGGCAAGAGGACTGATATTCTCTGAGGGTTGGGAACCGAAGATTAGTCCTAGAAGGTCATACTCAATGAACACCCAGGTGGGTATGTACCTTGAGAGAATGATGAAGGTGTTTATAAATCATTGGTCTCGGCAGCATTGTAGCTCATGGTCTTGTAGAGAGATGGAGCTATTAGTCAAGGCCCTGCACTGTGACAATGTTGGTTGATATGATGCTCTACAGATGAGATTACCAATCTGATTCTTCTTATGAGAAATTCTTCAGATTGAGAATGACCAAGTACCATTGTGAAAACCTCCCTAGCTAAGAGGGAATGTTGAAGAAAAGTGTAACTAGGTTCGGTATTTGTAAATGTAATTTTGATCTTTGTACTTGTCAAGAAAAAGAAATATTATTATATATGTAAATTATTCGAATGAGTTTCTTGCTCAGTCATAGGTCTAGGAAAGTCAAAGGATCAAAGTCATTCTAAAGAGCTCTTCTTGAGCATGAATATGGGTCAACCTAGTGTCAAGTAGCCCTCCAAGACAAGCACCATCCTCCAGTGAAGAAGACTGCAAGCAAAACGATGAAGAGAACAATTAAGTCAGCCTGAAAATAAATATTAACATCAAGTCGGCTCACATATGGAGACACATCCCTTCGGTAGACATGCCGGCTCAAATACAAGGGAAAACCACTATATATACCCAATCAGGGTCTACACAGAAAAGTAGAAGACAAAATTTCGAATTCCTCTATAGCTTCGGAGGTGCAGGAAGGTACAGTCTCGGGGATGATTATAGTCATGAATCTCGGACAAGTCTGCAATCTCGGATGGTTACAGGAAGGTACAAAATCTCGATGACAAATACAATGATCTCACTACAATCTCGGCCTAGTTACAAGGTCACTGTAATACAGTCTCGGTATAGTTGCAGTTGACCTTGGTGCAAGGAGAACAGGGCTACAATCTCGGTGAAGATCACAATACATACAAAGATACAATCATAATCTTAACATTCCTGATAGAGAGAGGATCTTAGTGTAGTATATATATCCTAGACACAATATGTCCTCGACATTACTGTGAACATGATAACAGTCATGATCCTAACGAAGATGAAGATTTCGATACAACTATATATATACCTCTAAGTGGAGATCTCTTTGATGTTATAAGATTCTTGGTGAAGGTGAAGCAGTGGCACATCAAGTTGTCAAGAAAAGTGTAGCATTAGCACAGCAGTGATGAAGGTCTAAATGAAGGCGCAGTCATGGTGCAGTGGTGATCTAGATGAAGGAGCAGTCATGGTATAGCAATGATGATGATCATCTCAACAATGACAAAGAAGAGGATTGGTGTCTTGGTCTTGGAGTGGCCTAGTAGGTCAAAGGTCATGGTCTTGGTATTCGTCAATTGGAATCTCTATAAGAAGAATTTTGTGCGGGTTTTCCTCTCCAAGAGGGAGAGTTTTTGGCCCTGGCAGAATGCCAACATTTTGTTTTCTTCTCTCTTTGTTTTGATAGTTATTTGATGAACTAAAGAAGACACACTCTAATAATAATAAGTGAAGTTGGAATAAGAAGAAAATTGAAAACACCTCACAAATAGTTATCACGCTAAGAAAAATCACATTAACTACATTTTCTCTAGATTCTTCAACAAGGCAGAGCCTCCAACTATGCCATCTAGAAGCCTAGGATGTCCTTCCTTCTAGATGAATATGGCCTGAAAGCCTATGTGAAAATGTTGCAGCAGTACCCCAGGATGCAGATCAGTTGAAGGAGTACAAAAGAGAAATGGCAAAAGTGAAGCGGATGATATTGGATGGAGTCCGAGATCATATAGTCTCACATGTAGTTGGCCAAGGGACGGCCAAGGAAATATGGGATGCTCTCTCCACACTATATCAGAGTTCTTCCAAGCAGCGAAGATGTTTCTCCAGGAGAAGCTAAGAAGCATGTGGATGCAGAAGGGCGAGAGAATAGATGGATTCCTCACCAAGATTCAAGAGGTCCATGATCAGCTAGCAACCGTTGGGGGCGCGCCCCAACCCACAAAGCTTGTAGGACTGGCACTAAATAGTGTCTTGGAGGATTGGCAGGTGTTTGTCTAAAGTATCTTAGGCAGAGACACATCGCCAAGATGGGATAGGAAGTGGGTCGATCTACAACAGGAGAAGTTGAGGCGTGCTCTATTGAAGAGTGTTAGGATATTCCGACACATAGGAATAGTTAAGTATAACTTGGTCTAGTATAGAGTTAGGTAAAGTGTGTTTCTTTACTATGTACATTTGTAACTTACAATCCGACGGTCACGATATGTAGTTATCCGACGGTTCATTCTCTCCTCGGTATTACCGACACTTGATCCGTGGCTTGACACCTGATTGGTCCATGAATTCTATTTAAAGCGCATGGAGGGTCATTTGTAAGTTCACCGTGCATGAGAGAAACTTATGTAAATTTTCATTCTTTTATTAATAAATTGCCTGTAGTAGCCACGTTGGCACACGCCGTGGACTGTTTCCCTCTCTGAGGGTTTTAACCACGTCAAAATACTGGTGTATTGATCTGTGATCTGTTTGTGAGCGGTGTCATTTTGGTGTTCTATCTGAGGAACTTACCCTGTATATTCCTACATGGTATCAGAGCTATTTGAGGGCCACGTCCGTTGTTGATCCAAATCTGAAGCCGGTAGAACTGCATGCGACTGCCATCTCCTAGATCTATTGTTTCTGACTGCTTTCAGGGCAAGAGGACTGCTCTGTTGTGTTGGGAGCATCTGTTCCAGTGAGGAACCCCTTTCATTTCACGCAAAAAGGTTTCTGGTAGCCCTAGCTGCGTCATTTTTTAGATCTGGAGGTATACAGTGTTTATTTGCAGTTTACTGTTATTTTCTCTCTGTTTATTTCGGTTTCGCTTTATTTAGCTATTTTTTTTACCGGATCTATACCTTTCATTTCTGCGTATGCTCTTTGCCCTGCGACTCTGTGCGATCTGAGCAAATCAGAAACAGAAAGGAAGAATTTTTCTCATGCGTATGCTCTTTTCCCTGCACCTTAGTGTGATCTCGGAAAATCAGAAACATTCAGGAAAATATTTAGTTTCCGGGTAAAGCTAACTTTAAGCCGTCAGGCTTGTTTTTTTTGCATGTCCGTGTTGGGTTTTGTGTTTTTGTTTTGTAGGGAGAAAAAGAGCTTTCTCAAGCAAGCACGCAATCCAAAGCATCCATGACTAAAAGAAAACAAAGTCGCCCCCCCCCTCTCTCTCTCTCTATCTATCTTTTTGTATAGCTCACTTGGTTCAAAGCTAATTTAAGAGAGTAGAGGTCTTGGGTTCAAATTTCTTTTCTGTTGAAAAATGAGCGTTTTTTTTTCATTTCTGCACATTCCCACACTTTGTCGGCGCCTTCATCAACATTTTTATAAAAGGTCATAACTTCTTCATCCGGAAGCCATTTTCAAAGTCGTTTTTTTTGAACCAGCCTAATTTTCGAGCTCTTTCCATTGGAACACTTAGTTTCAGCATATGAAGCTTCAGTTTCTGTCAAAATTGAAAGTTCATGCCAAGTTATCCTTGACAGCACCAACTACTTCCAATGGTGGTCCTACATTGTGGATTTACTTAGAAGTAAAGGTCTTTACCGAATAGCTACAAGCCAAGAAACCAATCCGAAAGATGAAGAGAAAGCAGCCAAATGGGAAAATAGGCAAGATCAAGAACGTGGGTTGATAGGGATGTCTATCTCTCCCGATCTTAGATTCCATATTGCTGAACTTGATACTCCCAAGTTCAAGACCATTAGACTTCTCTTGGAAGGTGTTAAAGTTAAGAAAGAAGATAGTGCCCTTATCTATTGCATTCTTACTAAGTTGGGACCAGCCTACTCTGTGTTTGTTTCCACCTTCCATGCTACAAGAGAAACCTTCATTTCTCAAGGATCTGACTACACGCCCCCTTCCTTTGATGCTTTTTGTGATTCTTTAATAAGAGAACAAGAAAAACTCTTACACCTTGGTCTTCTTAATCTTGGAAACTCTTCCAAGAAAGCGTTAACCGCCCAGCAGCAACCAAACTCAAACTAAGAAGTCATATCCTAAAAAAAATGGTCCTAAACCAAACAAGGGTCCTAAGCAATTTCAGCCTCAAAATGAAAAATCATTTCACCAGAATGATAAGGCAAATAAAAACAAAGGCAAGAAGACTAATAGACATTGCAACTTTTGTAATCGAGATGGCCACTTAGAATCTAAATGCTTTAAGAAGATGGAAGCCTTGGAAGCAGCAATGAAGAAGCATAACATCCATTTGGAACACTCTTCAAATTCATCTTCAGGAATGGCAATTTCTGCATGTGGTTGTCAAGCATCTCGGTCTGGCTATGCATTAAATGTCTCTTCTTCCTCTCATTCTCATGAATGGCTCATTGATTCTGGAGCTTCTTATCACATGGCCAAAAATAAAGCCATGTTGTCTTCTTTAAATGATTGTAACACCAAAATATATATGTTGGTGATGATAGATCTCTTAGTGTTGTAGGGACTGGAACTGTTCATATAGACAATGGTCAATTTAATGATGTATTATGTGTTCCAACCTTATCCTGCAACCTTCTATCTGTATATCAGACAACTCATTCAGGTGAAGGTAAAATCGTTAAATTTTCACCTCACGATGTTGTAATTAAGGACCTAAGAGATCCTAGACATATTTTAGCTACT
>APFE030237588.1:0-38966 GCA_000404065.3 Pinus taeda
TAATATTTAATATATTATTAAAACTATTATTCCATCTATAATATCGAGATATAATATTTATTTATCACATAACAACAAATTTCCAGCTAAATTTATATTATCAAATTATAATATCGAAACATAATATTTATTTATTACATAAAACTAAATTATTAAACTATTTATCAAATTAACTAACAACTAATTTCCAACGGATAATTTCCAATGGCTAACTCCGAGTAGCGATGCATCCTTGCTATTTATTCCCTCAGATCTACTGATTTCTCACCTTGTCCTGGAGATGAACCACATTAGTTGGTTCGAAACGTCAACCCAATCTCAACGATGTGATTAATCTGAAAGACTGATATATACATTATGGATCACAAAAGTCTTAGATCTAACATTATCACCCTATACGGAAGGGAAATGGCTGACAAGGCACGTCAATTTGAACAGGCACGACTGCAAGTTGCTAAGAAGAAATCAGATCTAACGTTCCTCAAAAGATGTAGGGATGCATCATTGATTCCAGTGTTTTCCCTTATTTCTTATTCCCTTAATAATTCCAAGAATAGTCATATTTTTCTTAAATCTAGTTTGGCTCTGATCACATCTAAGAATGGTTTATTGAGGAGAGATCTAGATCAATTATCCCACATGCTTCTTTCTCTCCATTTGGATCTTGCTAATAAGGTCTCAATTTTTCTTTGTAGAGTATTTGATCGCAGTTTGGCAGAAAAGGCCCTGTGGCTAGAGGAACTCTCCAAGAAAAAGAAAAATGCTAAATTTGAACAAACTTGCGGTGTTGCGATGGGTTTCCCTCTTTCCCCTATCGTAGCTAACTTGTTTATGGAAGATTTTGAGACCAAGGCCTTAGCCTCCGCTCAATTTTTCCCTAAAAAATGGAAGATATTTGTTGATGACACCTGTGTCATTTGGTCTCACGGTCGTGAGAAACTTGATCTGTTTCTTAACCACCTTAATTCTCAGTCAGAGTCCATCAAGTTCATGATGGAAATTGAGGAGAATGACCGCCTTCCCTTTCTTGACATTCTCTTTTCTAGGAGAGATGATGGTTCCATCTGTCACCAATTTTTTCGAAAGAAGACCCACACGGAAAACTATCTCCATGCTAATTCCCACCACTTCCCTGCTAAGAAATTCGGGGTTCCCAGCACCCTTTCTACCCGTGATCTAAGAATAACTGATGATATCCACCTTGATCAGGAGAAATCTCATCTTCTTGAAGTTTTTCAAAATAATGGGTATAGCAGGACCGAGTGCCTCAAGGCCTTTCACAAATCCAGCAAAGTGCCTAGAGAAAAACCCACCCATGCTGATCCTATTGCCAAGGTTCATCTCCCATATATCCAAGGGACCATGGATAGGATTGCCCATATCCTTAAAAAGATGAATGTCTCTTCTTCTTTCAAACCTCTCTAGACCATTAAAAATTCATTGATTTCTATTAAAGACCCCCTTGACCCTAAAGACACGAAAGGTGTCTACCTCATTCCCTGCTCCTGTGGTATACCCTACATTGGAGAGACAGGTAGGTCTATTAAACAGAGAATCGGTGAACATGAAACCGAAATTAGACACAATCGCTCTTGCACATCAACACTTTCCGTGCATTTTGTGAATTCGAAACACCATGTCTGCATTGAAGAATCCAAAGTCATCACTAGGGTTGACCATTTCCATCATAGGAAACTCATAGAAGTAATTGAAATAGAGAGGCATGCTAAAAACCTCAATAGGGATGATGGCTGGAAATTAAGTAAAAGTTGGATTCCAACTCTCTCCTCTTGACCCTTCTTCCCTTCTGTCTCCTCTCGCCTTTCCATTTGTGCTGGGTCTCCCTTCTCGCCTTCTAGCTTTATCCCCCTAGATCCAGTATTTTTTTTTTGTTTAGTAGTGTAGTTTTCCTCCTTCCATATATAAATATCAAAATAATTAATATATTGAATTTAAAATAATAAGAATACCATTCTTTGAATTATAACTAAATACAAAATATTATAATAATAATTCTAAATTAATAATTTTAATATGAATACCATCAATACATTATTTAGCAAATTACGAAATTCCAATTATAGTCTTTTTTTATATTTTATTATTATAGAAATTAATACATTTATTTAAAATTTACAATAATAGTTCTAAACTAATGAATCTCTATAATCATAATAATAATAAGAATACCATCAACACATTATTGATTAGATTTAATATTATTACAACTAATAATATTAAATTATTTAATCAATTAGTTATAAATGATTTAGTTTATGATTTCTTCATAGTTTCTAATATTATGGGTCAAACCCTAACTAGCAATATTATTATAATATTTAATATAATATTAAAATTATTATTCCATCTATAATATCGAGATATAATATTTATTTATCTCATAACAACTATTTTCTAGCTAAATTTATATTATCAAATTATAATATCGAAACATAATATTTATTTATTGCATAACAACTAAATTATTAAACAATTTAACAAATTACCTAACGGCTAATTTCCAATGGCTAACTCTGAGAAGGGATGCATCCTTGCTATTTATTCCCTCAGATCTACTGATTTCTCACCTTGTCCTGAAGATGAACCACATTTGTTGGTTCGAAACGTCGACCCAATCTCAACGATGTGATTAATCTGAAAGACTGATATATGCACTTAGCTTCCTCAAGTTGGTGATCATAGATGTAGAAATCAGCCTCCAATCCTCCATCTTGAATCTCCTTAGAATCCCAGCTACATACTTGCCCTGCCCAAGGAATATCTCTCCTGGCTACTGCCATACCTTTAATCCCAAGAAGTAATGTATCAAACCAATGTCCTTCATCTTGAACTCCGAAGCAATTCCTCCTTGCACATCCCTATGAGCTTCTCTGATCTTGCTCGAAAGAGATTGTCAACATAGAGTACCAAGATAAGTGGCTCACTATCAACAAGTACATAGTATAAGTTGGAGTCTGCCTCACTCTTGGTGAACCCCAATTCAAGTAGGTACCCATCAATCTTGGAGTACCATGCACGAGGTGCTTTCTTAAGTTCGTATAAGACCTTCTTCAATTTGAATACACGAGACTCCCTCCCATGCAACTCAAAGCCCTGAGGTTGCTCAATATACATCTCTTCCTCAATCACCCCAATGCAGAAGGCATTCTTCACATCCATCTGATGTATCCTCCGCTTCATCTCTGAAGCAATATAAATGATCACCCTGATAGATACATGGCGACAAGAGCAAATGTCTCCTCGTAATCCACTCCTTCCTTCGAGGAAAACCCTCTTGCCATGAACCTCGCTTTGTACTTCTCGACACTGCCATCTGCTGCCTGTTTGATCTTGAAGATCCATCGAGAAGTGACCACTAACTTCCCTTCAAGCCTCAGTACAATCTCCCAAACATCATTCTTGATGATGGAACTGTACTCCTTCATCATGGCATCCCTCCAAATCTGTTGATATGTTGCCTACTTAAAGGTAGAAGGCTTGGGCTTGTTGATGCTACTCATCAAGGCCAGTAACTGGAAAATCTGGTAGTTGGTCTACTCTCTCTAAAGATCTTGCTAGGAGCCTCTACATGCTCCTTTGCATCCCTCAGGGTCAGCTTAGCCCATCTCAGCGTCCTTCTTGGTAGAGCTCGAAGTAACATCTAGCTCCTCTTCCTGGTAGAGCTCAAAGGACCATCTAGCTCCTCCTCCTGATCTAAATGGTGTGCCCTTGTTGCTAGTGTTGCTAGTCCTTGCTCAACCTTTGGAGCCTCTCACTCTTGATCCTTTGCCATTGTTTGATTTATCGCATGTGACTTCCTAAAGGTCCTACTTGCCTCAAATATGACATCCCTCCTGACCACTATCTTCCTCTGTCCTGGAATGTATACCTTGTAGGCCTTTGAAGTCTCATTGTATCCAACAAAAATTCCCCTCTCAGATGAGGGCTCCAGTTTAGGCCTCTTCTCTGAAGGAATGTGAACATACACTAAACTACCGAAGATGCATAGATCAATCACCTCCGGTTTCACTCTTGTTAAAGTCTCTGTAGGAGTCATGCCCTCCATTGCCCTATGAAGACTCTTGTTCTGTAGGTACATTGTTGTGTTACAAGCCTCTGCCCATAAGAACATAGGAAGATCTTGATCATGGTTCATGGCCTTGGATACTCCAACTATACCCCTGTTCTTACTCTATGCCACTCCATTTTACTGTTGATTGTAGGGCACTATCAACTCTTTCATGGTTCTTGCTTCCCTGCAGAAATCCTTAAACTCATTGGAGGTATACTTGCCCCCATTTTCTGATCTCATGAGCTTCATCTTCTTCCTAGTTTGTTTCTCCACAAGAGCCTTGAACTCTTGAAACCAACTGAAGATCTCATCCTTAGCCTTCAAGAAGTAAATCCATCTCTCCCCTTGGAATAGTCATCAATGAATGTCACAAAATAACTGCACCCTGAGAAAAATTCCACTAACATAGGACCACAGATGTCATAATGCACCAAATTCAACACACCCTTGGACCTAGTCTCACTGCTAAGAAATGCTACCTCGACCTACTTGCCAAGTACACATCCTCTACACACACCATCATGCTCTATACAAAACTTTGGAAAATTAGTAACCATCTCCCGTAACAGTGATAGAGCACTGTAGTGTAGATGTCCCATCCTCCTGTGCCAAATATCACTCTGTTGTCACTGGTATGTAGTAGGGCTTTTAGTGGTTGTCCTCTCAACATCAATGTTTTTAAAACCGGAACCGGTGACCGGACCGGTCCACCTAATGAACTGGTTTACCGACCGGAACCGGGATTGGTTTGGTTTAAATGAACCGGTTTTAAAAAAATACATTAAATAATTAATTTCTAATGAAACAAAACTATTTTTAAGATGTAAAACCATGATTCCAAGCCAATAAAGACAAAATATTCAAAGTTTGCTCATTTATATACCATGTAAAGGTGAATATATCAAAATGGCACCGAGTACAATACATATCATCGACAAAATAGCAAAATACATAAGAAATGAGGCTCTAATGGCCCTATAAAGGTCGCAAAAACAATGTTGCAGCTATGAGGCCAATTGGCCTACTACAAGTCTAACAGTGTACACAGATCAATCATCAGTCATTCACCACTAACTAGACACAGGATCATCATGAGGAGCTACATAGACATCATCCTGGTTCAGAGTCTGAGGATGCCTCAGCCTGATCTGCAACCTCAGTATGCATGCCACCAATGACAAATAGAAAGGTGGACCTAATGGAAGCATGAGTTTGTGACCTGCAATGACTTTAGTGCCTTTCCATTGGTTCTTTGCTTTCCTTGATGCCGCTAATGGATCCTAGTTCTGATGCACACATAATCTGGCATCATCCCCCGCTAAAGCCATGTCGATTCAAATCAGCCTCAAACACATTCTTCAGTCTCCTCCAACATTTTTGATGTTGGGATCAATAATTTGTCCAACACAATGGGAATCTGAAATCAGGAGTTTTGCCTCATCATTTGGAGCTCCGTTGCATTTATTGTTTACCCCCCCAACCATGAAATCCTGAAAACATTAAAAGTCTGCTGAATTTTGAGTGATCTAAAATTCTAGTTCCTTCCATATGAAATCCAATGAGGTCGAAACCACTCTCAAACATCCTGAGTCATTTCATGGTAATGTTAAAAATTTAAGTACTTTTAATTTAAGAATTTAACATTACCATTAATTGCCAACATTTTTAGGGTTGAAACACCCTTAGTTTCCCCCCAAAACCCCTGAAACACAATGAAAAATATGCTTTTTTAACTTTACGGTGGGTGTGCCTAAAACCGGCCGGTTTTCACCGGTTAGGGCAAAAAAATGGCAAAATCCAAGTGGGTTTTTTGACCGGTTTAGACCGGCGGCCTTGCTAACCGACCGGTTAGACCGATAATCGGTTTTGAAAACACTGCTCAACATATATACGACCGTTACTCTCTCTGCTACGTATAACTCACCTCATGCTAGGATCAACCCCTTTCGGCTTGACACATCACATCCCGTGAAATTGACCTCAAGTCCTCTATCCTCCATGGCTGAAACCGAGAGTAAATTCTTTTCCAACCTAGGTACATATATTAATTCATCTACATATGACCTTTTGAGTCTAGTTGGAACTATATGTTGCCAAATTCTTTTCCAACCTAGGTACATATATTAATTCATCTCCATATGACCCTTTGAGTCTAGTTGGAACTATATGCTGCCAATGCCCTCAATTGCATGCTCGATGTTGTCACCAAGCTCCACATGTAGACCTTTGTGCTCCTTTGCCATAGGATCTGGTGAGGATATCCTGTCATGTGACAAGATGCTCTACTGTCCACAAACCACACCCCTCTTGTAATGGTGCCAGAAAGACAGGATAGTAGAGAAAATTCTTTCTCCATTTTTTTTTGACAAACCTTGTGTAGATGCAGTTGTTGTTGTCTTCCCCTTGTCTTTCTTCTTGTTTGGACATTGTCCAGCGTAATGACCAAATTTATGAAATGCAAAGCATTTGACTTTGTTATTGTCTTTCTTCCCTTGTGAAGGTGCTCTGTTCATGTCTTTCTTCCCTTGTGAAGGTGCTCCTCCACTTTGGTTCTGCTTGGCTTTACCCTTACCCTTCTTTGCGTTCTCAACAAGAGAAAAGTTCTCCTCATCTCCATCTTTGTGTTGTCCACTAGTTATGGATTCTTGCGAATCTCCTTTTGGGTGAAATTGTCTCACAGTCTGGCCCAATCAGGAAGCTTATCTCTAGCTAGGATACCTATCACAAATGTAGCCCACTGCTTGGTACACCCTTTCAGTGCTACTTTTAGAAGCTCCATTTGTCCACTTCTTCCCCAACAGCTAAAAGTTCATCACGAATCTGCTGAATCGTTGTGAAGTATGAGGCCAAAATCTCAGATTTGTTCATCTTAATGCTGTTTAGCTTCTCCTTTAGCACCATCTTTGTATTCTGGTCATTACTGTGGTACAATTTTGTCAAGGCCGTCCACATTTTATAGGTTGAATCCTTTGTTATGTGAAGGATTATGTGATCCTTCACAACATCCAAAATGATGCCCCTGGATTTGATATTTTTTTTATCTTATGTTCAACTCCTTGGGCAGCATTCGAAGGAACTTGAATATCTTGACTTGCAATTTTTCACAAACTGTTTGCCATTAAAACAAGGGTGATCCACTCCTTTCATGGACTGAAGCTTACAGCCCCCTCCAACCTATTTCCATGGACTGAAGTTTACAGCCCCCTCCAACCTATCTTCATACCTCAGACACCTATCTTCATACCTCAGACTTGATGATGCCATATTGCCAGATCGACTCTAGCCACCAACCCATTGCTGCAAAGACTAATTTGTTGCCATAAAACTCTTGTGATACATGATCTCCCCCACAGAGTTTCTATTGCTATGATACCATATTAATTCTTTTATACCAGATATGTTTTTATTTTACTTCAACAATTTTATTAAAAACCCATCAAATATTTATCTCAACTTTTTTTGAAATTGCTGATAAAACAAACGCACGAGTATATTAACTCAAAATTAAATTGCAGCAGAAAATATCATGAGAAATCAAACATATAACAACAGAAAATTCAACCGATAACAATCTTCCTTCACTTTACTAAACTTCGCGGAAAATTTTGGGTTAGACCCACAGAGAAAAATGCAGAAAGAAATTTTCAGTTCTACGAGAACCTGTAACTCAGCCCCCAAAGAAATTGGCCTCCTGAAATTCAACCCGGGAGCTGGAAATTGGTCTCGAGAAATTTTCGGCTTCCTCTAGAGCTGCTCTACCTCTTCAAACCTACTGTACGGCCCTGCACATTAGTGCAACTTGGCGTCTCTGGATAGTTCTGCTCTCTAAAATCGGCCTCTTAGCTGTTGTACTTGGTCTCTCTTTTTCCAACCTGGCTTCCTTGATTGTTTTCCCGAAATCCTCTCAGCAATTTCTCCATATTCTCCTAAGTCAAATCGAGCCTCTCACTCTTGAGAAAATTACTTCAAATCGAGCCTCTCACTCTTGAGATAATTACTTCTTCAAACATAATGTCTTTTCAGATCTCTTAATCTCTCTTAAGCTTATTTTATAATTTCATTAAGCCAAAATCCCTAAACCTAATCTTCTAAGTGATCAATGGCTCATTGGCTAGGAATAAATCTTAAGCCTCACTTAAGATCAATGATTGAGATTATATCCAAGTCACTTGAATAATTTAATTATTTATCCTTTAATTATTCTTCAAACATAATTAAGCTTATTTTATAATTTCATTAAGCCAAAATCCCTAAACCTAATCTTCTAAGTGATCAGATTATATCCAAGTCACTTGAATAATTTAATTATTTATCCTTTAATTATTCTTCAAACATAATTAAGCTTATTTTATAATTTCATTAAGCCAAAATCCCTAAACCTAATCTTCTAAGTGATCAATCGCTCATTGGCTAGGAATAATCGTAAAGCCCACTTAACACCAACGGTGAGAGATTATATCAAATATTGAATAATTTAATTTTATCCTTGAGTTATATCAAATCACTTGAATATTTAATTATTATCCTTGGACTTGCCATAGTCCAAAATAATAAATAAAATAATAAATAAAATTAAATCCTTGAGATTATATCCAAATCACTTGAATAATTTAATTATTTATCCTTGGAACTTTGCCCTCATAGTCCAAAATAATAAATAAAATTAATTATTGTACTTTTTCTAAAGTAAATAAATAAAATTAATTATTGTACTTTTTCTACATTAACCTTAGAAAAGAGATCATAAAATCACTTACTAACCTAAAGAGGCAATAAGAGGCAATAAAATATGTTCTACAAGATAAGACATGAAGCCAATGTAGAAGCCCTTCCAAGACTACAAAATCTAACATATGGATGAATTTGGAAAAACTTATCTTTGAAATTGAGCACATAAAAGTTTGCATTTATGATTTTATATTCTGACCAAATATGTGATGATCATCTGAAGGCCTCCTAATGTGAATGCATACCAATAAAATGTGCAATAATGGCACGATGTTGTGTTTCTAGTCAACATTATTCAAGTAGCTAGAGGCGACGCCACTGTGTCGACGAATTTAACATAAACTGAGCAAGGATCGTGTAAAATGTTTTGACGTTTTATGTATGAATACCATAGCCAGTTTTCTTTTCTATTTCATCTATTTAGAGGCGACGCCACTGTGTTGACGAATTTAACATAAAGTGAGCAAGGATCGTGTAAAATGTTTTGACGTTTTATGTATGAATACCATAGCCAGTTTTCTTTTCTATTTCATCTATTTTGAGTCTCCACTGCACAAGTATTTCGTCCATTTTATTATTTCAACCATAATTGGGAAATTTTATACTAAGCAAAAAAGGCTGTAGCAGAACTGCAGAGTAATTACATTCAGATCTGTTCCACAGTTATCATACAATAACAAAATGCCATACTGTTTACCAGCCTATAACGAAGCCTAATTATATTAAGGGGCAAATTTTTTCAGCACTTCTTAGTGGTATAGATTCTACAAGATAAACCTGAAATGCTAAGAACTTTATAAAACAAAAAAATTAACAAAATGCATGTCTACTGGCTGCTTCTTTGATTTTCTGCATTGACTGGGTCTGAGTCTGGATTTACAATTTCTTTTTCATCATCAAGCTGGTGCATTATCCCTTCTTCCTTTGGTCTTCCACAGTTTAAATTTACAGACTACAACCTGATATAAGGTCCCAGATTGGTCTCCCTTGCCTAGATTGATCACTATGTTCAAAGCATATTACAGTCCGTGTCCAGGATTGCTATTTGATGGTTCTGTTGGACAAGTGTGCCCATGATTGCTGCTACCTGGGTGACTCGTTGTTCATTTTTATGAATTTTTGTTGTGGCTGTAAAAATTGAGGTTCTGTTTGCCTGAATGGACTCTTTATGGTTGCTTAACACCATCCTGATCTCCTTCGGTTCTTGGTAATCCATAATGAGTCAATGGTAGAGATGTCTTATAGCCACCTGTAAATACTCTGTTTGTCAAGCTGCACAAAGACCTTGCGGAGTTTGACATGCCAAACAATGGATCTAACAAGGCTCCAATATGCCTAGCCAAAGAGACCTTGGCAGAGTCACAGAGGATCAAGAGAGCAAACCTCTTCCAAAAGTAAGAACAGAGAAACCATCAAAATCTCCAGGACCTGAAGTATACTTTGAACTCAGTGCTAGGAAACCCAAAGAGTGCTATTTCGTTCCACAATAAAGGAAATGCTGCTTTCCCAGAAAGCTACTCTATCCAAAGTCACATCAACTGGAAGTCACATCAACTGGAGATAGGGGAACAGAGTCAACAGACAAACACTCAAAATATATGATGGAGAAACATCGACAGGGCTCACAGAAAAAGAATTGAACCTGGTAAATAAAAACTCCCCTAGTCTGAAAGATGACAGGGGGGAGGGTGTTCATCAGTGCTTAGAAATACTGAACCAAGCAAGCAAACCCCAAAAGGGAAAGCATGCCTTGCCAAATTTTTGCACTGCCTGGTAACCAAAGCCTCCACCATCGAATTGCATACCAATAAGCCATAATCCCGCCGTGACAGGAGAGAAAACCTTGCTAAAATTTAGCTGTAGATTAGCCATAATCCCACCGTGACAGGAGAGAAAACCTTGCTAAAATTTAGCTGTAGATTTACTTACATTTCTTTATTTCTAGCAATTCCTCTATTTTTGATATTGTTGCAACTCTGATTCTATTAATTACATATTGCTGCAACTCTGATTCTGTTATTCACACAGCGCTGCAACTCTGGTATTTAGACTGGATATTTATACATTGCTACAAGTCTTGAAGTATACACAGCTGCAACCCTTACATATCTAACACGTGGTTTGGTTATTGCTGCGGATCTTCTATGATTTTTGCTGTAGCTTAAGGATTAGGTTAGTGCTGCAACTCTGCAATTAACATTACATATAAGGTCCCCAGCCTCCTGCTGGGCAATGCTACCACAACCACAATACTCAAAATACTCAATTACTTTGCGGAAGCGAGAACCCTAACACAGCCGCCCCTAAGCCTCACAGTTTTGGGTTTTTATGAATGCAATTGCAGAATGCTTATAAAGCCAATTTCCACAAGCATGAACAAGATTTATAACATCGCACAGCGGAATTATCCATTAATTGACAACATTGAAGAATATTAACACAACCTCGATTGGGTTTATGGTAAAGCATAAAACACATCAACATGCACAGGTAAATAGTATGTACAATAAATAAGACACATAATTGAATGGCACAGAGGAATTATAAGCACGATGAACATTTGCACATGAACCCCGAAGATAGGGTTTTAACAGTAAATCATATAAACACGACATCACATAAATTGGAACCTTATCTGGTACAAATAGACCGACTGGCTACGGGCATTCCATGTTCTGCCTTGACAGTGTGGTTCACAGGTTTCAACCACAGGGCACCCCAAGCCAGGGCTGCAACTCCACGGGCAATTGTAACAAAAAAAATTACAGTATGTTCATAGCCAAGGTGCCAACCCAACGATTATGCTGTCTAGGGCTCTAGGCACCCTCCATGCTAATTACCACGGTGCCAACCCACAACCCTGCCGCTCGGTGCCAACCCACAACCCTGCCGCTACTGCCGCTCCAGGCCACATCAACCACCAAAATGCTAACTCAACAACCATACTGCTCCAGGGCTCAACAACCATGCTGCTCTATGGCTCCAGACACCCTCAGTCCATACTAGACATCCTCAATCCATAAACCAACCCAACTTCCAGCTCTTCCACCTGGTCTAGAACTCAAGCTTAGAACTCAAGCTCAGGGCTCATCAGCCAATTGCTCAGAAGTCCAGTCATCATCTCCCACATCTTCAGCATAATCCTTGCCATCAAAATCCTCATAATCATCATGGTAATCCAAATAGTAATAATACTAATAATAATTGAGGCCTGCAGGCAAGTTATGTATATACTGCCCTTAACTGCATAGCCTTTCTCAGCCATGTGGCACCCGGAAGCCTCGTGGCCCCATGTGCTCTCATCATCCATCCGTCATCCACCACTATTGCCTCCGTGTCACCGTTGAGTTGCATGCCCCTACACTCTTACCGTGGAGTAGGCTCCGAAGCCAGCCTATTTTATATTAGTTTATTATAAATATGTTTATCAGTTACATCATATTAAAATCCTGACCCTCTGGTGACATAACCAAACCAATAAATAAGCATGAGCATGCTAGCCCCAAAATATATAAAACATTAGCACATAGGCATGCAGGCCCGCCAACGCTGTCTCCGGCCCACCATCCTAATATCAAGTTATACATATTTACATAAAAAACTATGTTTTGCTAGTTTAACAGGTTACTCAATTTTTAGATTTATTCTTCACTTTACCTTATTTTCTAAAATTACAATTGCCTTTGTGGTGTGATTCTTTCTGGCACAGCTTGGTTTGAGTTTCTTGCAGCGTGTGGATTGTTGCAGATTTGTTAGTAACTGCATTTTATGTGCATTTCTGTTACAGTATTCAAGATCGTCTAAAACACTTGAACAAGTCATCTTTCACTGTCAGCGTGTTTAATTTTCTGCAAGTGTGTTTAATTTCCTGCAAAGTATGCTCTTACTTTTTTACCAGAGTAGTTTTGGATTACAAGTGGTGTGGATTTCTCCTAGTAACTTGTGAAAGTATCTCAATACTAGTAACTTGTGAAAGCATCTCAATATCTTGTCTTGTGACATGTATGTAGAATACTGCAACTATAAATTGAACTAGCACAGACCGTGCACAACAGTTCGCACCGTGCACAACAGTTCGCAAGTTCCATACCAATCTCGATTGGTAATTAAATGTACATAGTTTGTTTAATCCTCATTTTGGACCAACTATTCCCAAAAGAATCCACCCATTTGCTCTTAAAGTCAATGCTTTATCTTGTTTTCTCAAATCTCGCCTCCATCCCTTGATTTCAGTGGTTTTCCCCTGTAGAATCCTACCATCAGATTCATTTTTCTTTTGCAAATTTGAAGCCCTTTACAGAGCTAACAGCAACATTGTAGGCATCAATCAATCAGTTTCAGATCTTTTGGCTGTATACATTGTAGTTCTAATTGGAAAGATTCAGTAGATGGCCAGAATGTTTGCATATTTGGTGGCCATGCCCTTATTGTGCATATGTGCCTGACTCATTCTCAATTTCATTTTCCTGCACAATCCCCTTCTCATAAATCAGGATCTCTGCTAATGGCACATGTGCCTTCTCCAGATTCAACACCTGGCCCTAGTTCACAAGTCCTAATCCTAGCCAGACCTAAATCCTCTATCCCTCAGTCCCCCTTTTGTCCTCCCTCGTTTCCAGCACTGGGTGAAAGTCCTGACTTCGTAAATTCAACCAGAAAATCGCTTGAATTCCAAGTCTTCCAGCGACCAAGTAAATGTTGGAAGGCTGGAGTATCTGTCGTAATGATGGTCTTTGGGTTGGCATTCACAGCATGTGGTTTTGCAATTTACAAGAAGAGGTGGGAAAACATTCACAGATCTCATTACTGATATGCAGTATGCCGAGAGCTTCTGTGATGGATTTTACTTTTTAGCCCTTCTCTGTTTGTTTAATTAATTCGATTTCTCTCGTGTATTGGGAATAAGAAATGTTGGGTGTATTATAGATGTGCAGAGAAAAGATGGACTAGAAAATCTATAAGTTGGGCTGATTGGTTTGATCCCATAGATGGCATAAGTAGGTCGCATGGTCCATTCATTCTACAGGAATTGCTGAGATTTTTTTGCTGCTCATAGAATTTATCCCCCTGTTTTATTGGCTAATTTCCTTGAGTCGGGTGTGTTTATGTAAGAATACTGATTTGTAAGGATAATGAGGGTATTGTATGATGTATCAGGTTTTCTTCTTGGTTTTTTTCAATTTATGTATATGCTGTTGATTTAGATAACTTTGTATAATAGTGTAATCTTTGACACAGCTATGTTTATGTAAGTAATTGTTAGAACTTTGAGCCATTTTTGTGTTTAATTTCTTCTTCTAAAAGGTAGTTTTACGATTTAAAACTACGCTTCTTAAATTCTATCCATGAGACAAATATGTGAAAAACGTATTTAAAAAAGATGCACAGGTCAACGGTGCCCAGTTGGGTTGGTGAAAGTGGGGTGCTGTTATTGCTCTACTAGTATTCAAGTCTCTTCATTGACATTCGTGTGCTTGTGTTTGCACTAGTGCTTGCTAAAAGCAAGCAGTGCAGGTCCATGTGCCAGATGAATTTGGCAGAATAAATACCCCATTAGTCCCAGGCAACTTTGGCAGAAAAGATCCTGCTTGTAGCCTATGTGCAGTGGGATAACTTCTGTAGGGTGATGAGATGTTTCTGCTCATTGATTATCTCACGTGGAACACTTGCTGCTTGCTTGTGTTGACTGAAAGCGTTCATCCACAACAAAGTGTGCTGATAGGCTGCTACCACCATGGGCAATAGCTAGGGTGCATTGAACGAAATCACATGGCACAAACCAATATCCTTGAAATCGAAGCCCAAAATTTAAGCTTCTGATTGAATAGCTCATGTAGAACAGTTCCTGCTTGCTTGTGTTGACTGGAAGCATTTGGTAAAAAAAAGGAGGTATGCTGGTAGGCCGCCATCACACTGGGCAAAATCAGGGGTGCATTGAACACCCCCACTAACCAATATTCTTGGAATCATTCCATGGCCATCTACACAGTATGTATCACAGACGCCCAAAATTTAAGGCCCCGAAGGGCAAGTGATAGTAATAAATAACAACTAGCATGAAATAACTTGACCAATGAAATGAAATCAACTACCTGCAACCTCAAGCACCTAGAATCACCACAGCAGAAGGAGGTGGCAGCTCATCGTCGTCATGCATTGAGGGCTATCCCATAACTTTTGAAGGCTCACCTGCAACTGGGGGGTTCCATCCTGTATATGCATCTTGTTGCAGCGGCTGGCCTTCATATATGAATGAAGGAATGCCAGGAACTCTTCGTTATTAGGTGCGTTGTGATTCATCAACGTGGCCACCCAGCCAGCTTTTTCTTCATTCTCTGACTGCTCAAACTACCCAGTGCCATTGTGGCTGCCATAAACCTTGTCTAGACCGCTGAGTTTGGATCGGTCTTGATGGTAAATTGATTTATGTGAAGACCGTTTTGTTAGAATCCTTTTTGTTGAATACGCTGCGGGGATTTTACTCTAAGGCGGATATTTGCACAAATTTTGAAGTTTCCTGGACGTCCTTGTTTAGTTGCTGTTAGAGACATTCACGGTCTGCTGGAGCTTTTCACTGTTTGCCAACCATGGCTAAGCGTAGTTGAATTTGGATGTTTCTCTTGCTTTGTTACGCATCTTTGGCAATCGAGGTGATATCTTCATGTACTGGATTTATATATATATTTCACTTGATCATACAAATCTTTATGGCAGAACGTTGAATTCTAAAGTGAAAGGTCCTGAAAACCTTGTGAAAGAAATTTTCACAATAGATGAGTTTCAGGAGTTGAAAATACAATCTTGGAAAATTGATACAGTGAGAAGAAAAATAATATCAGAATGTAGATTTATTTTAATATAGTTTTTGGTTATCTAGGGTGCAAATTCTAAGAGGAGGACATAATTCTTTGGCTGGTAAACAATTGTGTATTTTGGTGCAATTGGGTGAGGCAGGGAGCAAGACGTTTGTGGTTATCGCTGAGCCCACAAGACCAGTCTTTTCTGTTTATAGATGAATTTGGAGAAACTTATGTATTTGAATTGAGCATCTAAAGACCTGCACTTTGCGTTGTGAGTCAATTTCAACCCTGGTTCTGACCAAATATGTGATAATAATTTCAAGGCCTCCTAATGTGAATGAATACCAATAAAATATGCAATGATGGCATGATGTTTTTCTGTTTATAGCGTTTTCAACGTTTTTCGAAGCTGGTAGAGATTACTCCACTGCGTTGCCGAATTTAAGTCCATGTGAGAAGGATTGTGTAAAATGTTTTGATTCTTTGTGTATGAATACCATAGGCAGTTTTCGTTTTTTATTTCCTCTGTTTCGAGTCTCAACTGTACATGTACTTGAAGTATTTCATCCATTTTTGTTTTTAGACATGGACGATACTGTCATTTAGATGCATCGTTGCAACTTGCAAGACAAGCATTCGAGTGGCTATGAATAGGTGGCATGTAAACGCTGCAACCACCATGTCCAGAGCATTTCCTCCAACTATAAAATGCTCTTTTCTCCAACTATAAAATCACTGAATGTACTGAGGACGCTTCTGCTTAATTCTGGTCATCTGACGTCGAGGCTTTTTTTCAAAATGGCAGGGTAGGGTTCTATTTCACTTTGAAGGGCCATGATCGGTTTAACTCTTCAAGTTAAAATAAATCAATATTTTCATTTGAAAAATTCAATATTTTTAAATTACATTTTTTTTTATAAGTGTGTGTAAATGGGGCTCTCTATCCACTGACAAAATTTACCTTATTCGATTTTGTAGTCTTTAATAATCAAGGTCCATCCTAATCTAGGCTTGAATTTATTTTATTCAATTCTTATTCTGTTAAGGTATTTTATTAGTTTTTATTCAATCGAGTGTAGTAGTTTAACCAATTTTTGTACATAAATAGAGCAAAAACTAAGACAAGAGTTATATATATATATATATAACAACTATATATAATTGACCTCCTTTTATAAATTTTTAATCACAATGAAATGAATGTTGAAAATGAGAAAGTAGCTGTATATGTACAAGTAAGTAAAGAAAACAATATGCTTTTCTTTCTAGCATTCAAAATCTTAATCTATATACATTGCATACCAAAGGCATATATTACAATGTATCTATTAACAATATGAAAACTAATAATATTCTTAAAAAATATAAAACAATATTTTAAAATTACTCTCTTCTTTAAATCAAACTACTATCTTGGCATGCCCATATGTTTGTAAAGTCTATTATTTTTGTTATATAAGTTTTATTATTTTTTTGTTAAATAAGTCTTATTGAATATACGGGAAAATTATAATTTATGCACATTGCAGGAAAACTTCAGAGTCTATATGTTATTGTAATTTCAATGTACCTATGAACAATATGAAAGTTAATAATATTTTTAAAAATTATAAATCGATATCATGGCAATGGACTGTGGGGAGAGCAGTGGGTGTCATGTTGACAATATTGAGAAAGGGGTTTTCGACCCATTGTGGTATGATGTGGTCGGAATATGTTTGTAAAGTCTATTATTTTTGTTATATAAGTTTTATTATTTTTTTGTTAAATAAGTCTTATTGAATATACGGGAAAATTATAATTTATGCACATTGCAGGAAAACTTCATAGTCTATATGTTATTGTAATTTCAATGTACCTATGAACAATATGAAAGTTAATAATATTTTTAAAAATTATAAATCGATATCATGGCAATGGACTGTGGGGAGAGCAGTGGGTGTCATGTTGACAATATTGAGAAAGGGGTTTTCGACCCATTGTGGTATGATGTGGTCGGAATATGTTTGTAAAGTCTATTATTTTTGTTATATAAGTTTTATTATTTTTTTGTTAAATAAGTCTTATTGAATATACGGGAAAATTATAATTTATGCACATTGCAGGAAAACTTCATAGTCTATATGTTATTGTAATTTCAATGTACCTATGAACAATATGAAAGTTAATAATATTTTTAAAAATTATAAATCGATATCATGGCAATGGACTGTGGGGAGAGCAGTGGGTGTCATGTTGACAATATTGAGAAAGGGGTTTTCGACCCATTGTGGTATGATGTGGTCGGAATACCATCTATTGATTGGGGTTCCATTATCTTCTTCCCATTGTTTAGTGTTCACTTTGTCCTGCATCTTCCATGTAAAGCCCACTACTGTGCCCATTACTTCTTGCGGTTTAGTGTTCACTTTGTCCTGCATCTTCCATGTAAAGCCCACTACTGTGCTCATTACTTCTTGCGGTTTTTCGGGAGGTTTTACAACTCCAATATAACCTTCTATGGGTTTAGGGATACTAGTTTTCTCTTGGTCATTTATGGCAGATTTTCCAAATTTGGGGATCCCCCGTCCCATCATATAGCAAGGATTTCACATCTCTCTTGGCATGTTCTATCGGTGGGGGCTTGCATGGTGCTCCAGAGGTTTTTTTGAACGCACTGGTAAATCTGTGCATTCACATGAGGCGAGAATAGTTTACTTCGGCGTGCCCACATTTTGGGGTTGTAGGTGCACAGGCTGAGAATGGGTCAAACCAGGCAACTTGTGAAGTGGATGTTGAGGGCCCTACTCTACAAAATCCTAGGGTTCATAGAGATTTTAGTAATCAACGCAAGAAATTCGGGGTTTTGAAGTGGGAACTTGTCTTGATCCCATACAATTTATCTTTGGGGAGTCATGTCCTACTCTACAAAATCCTAGGGTTCATAGAGATTTTAGTGATCAACGCAAGAAATTCGGGGTTTTGAAGTGGGAACTTGTCTTGATCCCATACAATTTATCTTTGGGGAGTCATGTCGAAATGGAAAAAGTTGGGGACATTGTTGAAAAATCCTTGGTTGGGTGTGCACGAGGTCAAAAATTTAGCAAGGAGACCATCATTGATTAGCGCGACCATATACTATGTGCAAGGGTTTCAGCATGTCTAGATTTATTTATGCTGATGAAGGGATGGTTTCAACTCATTTTCAATCACATGAGGCGGCTTCATAGGTTGGTCTATTGATTCTACTCTTGTTATATTCAAATTTTAGGCTCCCACATTTGATGCAAACAGGGAACGATGCACTATGGTTCATGTTTGGGTTCGATTTCTAGGATTACCAACTCATATGTGGAATGCAATGAGTTTTGCTAACACGGGGAATAATATTGGATGCTTTCTTGAAGCTGATTACTCTTTTGAGGAGTCGAGGGATTTGTTTGGGGCTCGTATACTGGTCAGTTTGGACTTGCGTAAGAAATTATACGAGGCAATTAACACTGGTTTTGATGGGGACCATCTACAACTCTTGGACTATGAAGGGTTGCCCTTTAGGTGTAGAAGGTGCCATAAATACGGTCATTTAGTTCAAAGTTGCAAATTATTGTTCCAACAAATTGGGGGCTTGGCTCTGGCTTCCAAAAAACAATGTGTGAAGGCTGAGGACAGTTTGTCAGAGAGGATTTGGTTAGCGACCCACAAGTGCCTTAGGGCTCAGTTGCTCCCAGTGACATGTACAATGATACTATGGTTTCAGAATTCCACAATCTCAAAGGCGACCACTTCATCTAAATATGTCTCAGCGATCCTCCTCCTCCTACGGGTGCTACTTATGCTCTCCCTCTTGTCTCTTTGCTTGTGTCTAGTTTATCTGCACTTGGCGTGGATGTTTTGGTCTCCATTTCGGGGTGTGGTTTGAATGGGTCTTTGAAGTCGGTCATAGCCTTGCCCTCTGCCAAGGCGATTTGCATTATCCCACTAGCTTCCACGGACTATACATCCCATAGCGCTTCCATTTCATTGGGTTTCTCTGGGCTTCTCGATGGCAGGGATATCCTTCATAACCTTTGATCTAGGCTTATTGTTTCCATTATTGAGGGTCTCTTGGGTGGTTTGGGGCATTTTCGCATATATGCTTTGAAATCTGGGGGAGGGGCCATAAATCAAATATTTTCAAAGCTAAAGACAAGGCTTGTGAGGAGATGGATGCAGGCCATCAATCTTCCATTGACATGGCAGTTAGAGAATTGTTTCCCCTCTAGGATGTTCCCAAATGAAATTGCTCTCTTTCAACTGTAGGGGTTTGGCAAGTGATACTAAACAACTTGCTTTAAGACGCAAGTTTCAAATTGAAATACCTGATGTTATTTTTCTCCAGGAAATCCTTGGTGAGGGTGTTGTTGTTTCTTCATACCTTGAATCTATATTTCCATATTAGTGTTTCGTTGATTATGATGTTTGTGGTCATTCAAGTGGTTTGGTTGTAGGTTGGGACTCTCGGAAGTTCCAGATGGAAAATTTCTAGAGTGTTTCACATGGTTTGGGGGTGGTGGGGCTTTTTATGGATCTGAATTCCAATATCACTCTTATAAATGTTGGTGGCCTCATGATGATTAGGTTGTTTATTGGGATGATATTTTCGACAAAACTTTATTTTCATGGGATACCATGTTTGTGGGGGGAGATTTAATTTTTCTATTGGGGAATCGAAGTCTTTGGGAGCTTGTGCAAGGGTTGATCCCTTGTTTGATTAATTTTCTAATAAGATTACCTCAAAGAATCTTCTTGATTTGGTCCCAAGGCGTATTACCCCAACTTGGCAAAACATGAGGCTACGCGATGATTTCGTTGTGAAGCACCTTGACAAATTCTTGATTGTAGATCCCTTGATGTAGCGTTTTCCTTTGTTGCGCTAAAGGGTTGGCTCTAGGGGGATTTATGATCAGTTCCCAATTTATTTTGAGATCCGGGGTGCCACTTAAAAATCGACAAGTCCCTTTAAAATGAATTCTCAGTGGATCCTTGTTCTTAGTTTTTTTTATCTCTTCCGAGAAAAATGGTGTCCTTTTTCTGAAGCGTCTGGTCGACCAACGACGACACATTTTCTTCTTAATCTGAAAAACATTAAAACAATGGCTGAGGAATGGGCTGCTAAGCTTGGACTGGAGGAGGATGAAGCTTTGATTGAGATTGAACAACAAATTGAGCAATATTCTTCTTCTCTAGGAGAGGGTGATCCCTCACAAGACTCTTGGGATCATTTTATTCAACTATGCACTTGCAGGAAGGCGAATTTGGATGCAAAGGCGACCACTTGGAGGCAAAATAACAGTTTCGTTTGGCTCGACTGCAGAGATGAAAACACAATTTTTTCACTCATGCAAAGGGGAGAAAGATAACTAACACTATATGGAGTATGAAGGGGCTTGGGGGCATGCTTGTTTCTTCTTTTGAGGGTTTATCTTCTCTTGGAAAGGATCATTTTAACTCTAAATTATTTATCCTATTGGTACAAATATTTTTGAGGCTATTAGGGTAGCACAATACTTTCCCAAATTTTGTAGGGGATGAAGATAACAGGGAGTTGATGGTTGTTGGTTTGGAGGGTGAACTATGGGAGGTCCTTGCCAGATTTCGAAAAGATAAAAGTCTTGGGTCAGATGGCTAGGCCGTGGAATTTTTCTATGCTTTTTATGATCTTGTAGGCCTTGATCTTCTTAGGGTGGTTAATGAAGTCAATGAGGGTGGGCACATTCATCTTACCTTCAATTCAACTTTTATTGCTTAATCCCAAAGGTCGAAAATAAATCCTCTTTTGAGGATTTTTCTCCTATTGCATTGTGTCACTGCTTGTATAAAGTTATCTCCAAGATTATTGCAAGAAGGATTAAGCCTATTCTATCTAGATGTATTTCCCAGGAACAATTTAGGTTTCTGGAGGGTCGACAAATACATTAAGCAATAGGTGTTTCTTAGGAATGCCTCCATACTCTTAACATTCTCAAGTCCAAAGGGGTGGTTATCAAACTCGATCTTTTGAAGGCATATGACTAAGTAAATTGGCTTTTTCTATGCCTCCTTTAGACACGTGGGGTTTCAAGTTCATTTCAAAAATTGGATTATGAATTGTGTGATGATTGTTTCCTTTGCAGCGCTCATCAATGGTTCAACTTTTTTTTTTCCCGGCCTAGAGGGGCCTTCGATAGGGGTGTCCACTTTCTCCTTTGTTGTTTCTCTTAGTTGTGGAGGGACTGAGCCAAATGATTGCAGGGGCAAAAGGGAGGGGTGGGTGTGAATGTTGCACAATATCTCATTATCACCCATTTGTTGTTCGTCAATGATATTCTCATTTTCTCAAATGGGTTGATTCATGAATTGGAATCTCTTATGGATATCCTACATCTTTTCTGCAAGGCTACATGTATGGTCATCAATGATCATAAATCCACTATCTATACTTTCAACTTAAATGATCAAACTTCTTAGCATATTAATATTTTGTTCCCATATGAGATCTCACCCCTTGATCGAGGTCTAAAGTATTTAGGCTTCCATCTAAAGCCAAATTCCTGTGTGAAAGAAGATTGGAGATAGCTGATTTCTAAATTGGAAAAATGATTGAAAAGCTGGAGTTTTCGTTGGTTATCTTGAACGGACCGCTTGGTTTTGGTTAAATCAGTGCTTGAAGCTATTCCAGTCTACTAGATGTCCTTGACTTGAATTCTAAGGGGGGTTTGGAACAAGCGTGCAAACTTTGTTTCAAATTTATGTGGCTAGTTCTCTGGAACATTATGTACTCCCATGGGTTAGATGGTCTCATATTGCTATGCCCAAACTCCTTGGAGTTTGGGGCTTAAAAGACATATTTCTATTTTCACAGGCGCTGGTTGCTAAGTGTGGTTGGCATCTTATAGATTCTCAAAGTCTTTGGACTCTGATCATCACTCAAAACTACATTGCCCACCACACCCAAGAGGAGTGGATCCGCCTACCACAACATTCAAGAATAAATATTTATGTGGTTTGGAGGGTCATTTTAAACTCATTTCATGTGATCTCATTTGGATTAGCATAAAAAATTGGTTATGGAGCAAAGTTTTGGTTGGGTATGGACCCTTGGGCAGGTAATGGAACCAACCATATATTATCTTCAACCGTGATTGGTTGGCTTCGTATTCAGGGTATCTTTAGACTTTTGCTCATATAAATGACCCAATGCGCACTTCCATGTGGTGACAGGAGTGGCTCTCGGCTGCAAGTTTACAATTAGATGGGGATTTTTGGAGGGAATGGGTTGTATACTTAAACGCTTTATATTCATCGCATATTCAACTATTGAATATTGAAGATGAACTAGTTTGGTCTGGTAATGCAAATGGCGTTTATTCTCCAAAAGTGGGCTATATTCGTTTGAACATTATAGCTCGGGAAGTGATCCCTCTATGGTGGTGGTGTTATCTATGGACTACAAAATTTCCAAATAAAAAATCTTCACTTTGTACATCCTTATGGGTAAGGTCCCCACCTGGGATGTGATGCAACGACGACATAAAATTGGGATGGGTTGGTGTATTTAATGCAAGAAGGATGAGGAATTTATTGCACATTTATTTGTTCATTGCTCTTTCTCTCAACTCATATGGTCATTGTTTCGCAATGTTCTTGGTGTTGCCTGTAAGTGGGAAGGAGTTTCATTTACAAGCATTTGGAGGGGTTGGATAAATATGCTTTCTGGTCGTTACCACTTATCATATCTTGGGGTATTTGGTTGGCTCGCAACCGCGCTGTTTTTCAGGACAACCTTTCCTTCCCGGTCCAAATTGTCAATCCTTGAACAATATCCAAAGCCTCAGCCTGTGGCAAGGGGCCGATCAATCCTTGTTGAGGTGTCAGATTTCAATTTTCCTTGAGGTTTCTTTGATGGGGCTTCTCAGAATGATGGGTCCTCATGTGGTGGTGGTTTTGTCCTACATTTATCCGAACATGTTTATTTCCATATTAGTCTGGGCATTGGGAGGGGTTCAAATAACTAGGTTGAGATATTGGATTGTAGATCCTTGATTGCCTTTGCCTTGGAGAAAGGTTGTGACCGTCTTCAGATTTTTTGGGATTCTCTGTTGGCGGTGAATTGGGTCAATGCTACTCAAGTGTGCCATTATGTTTCTCTTTCACATATATTGCTAGATATTTATCGTCTGAAAGATGTTTTTGTTTCCATGTCTATTAATCATGTTTTCATGGAACAAAACAGGGTTGTTGATAGGCTTTCTAAAGAAGGTCTGCTCTTGGATCGGGAGCTTTGGCGAGTGACAAAGTTTGGTGGCCCTGCTCCATATCGCTTTTTCCACCATCTTTTTATGGAGGAGCCTTTTATGGCTTATTTCAATCAACTTTGTTTTGATGTACATATTTTATTTTGCTTATGGACATTATAGTACCTAGTTTTCTTTTTGTTATTAGACTTAGTTTGATGTATATTGGTGCAACATGCACAATGATCGACATATTTGTAGTTGTCTTTATACAACTTATTAGTGGGCCATTGTCTTTTGTGAACAATATTTGTATCCTTTGGCAACTATATTTTTTTTTATTGCCTCTAGTGAATGGACATATGAGTGCATATACAAAATGTATTTTTGATCGTTTTATATGAATGAAAATACAAACTTTTTTTTCTAGGAAAAAAATATAATTAAACTTAAAAAAAAATAATTTTGAAACATCTCTTATAGTTAGGGTGTCATGATATTCTACATAGTTAATATTAACAAATGATTGACTTCATACTTTTGGGAGCCAAATCTTCAAAAATACCTCTTGTAGATCAAACTCCATGTGGCCCCAATCTTATCATTTTATGTTTTAATAACTTCATTTGAGATGATATACTTGATAGTGTTTCATAAATAGGCTGTGTAGTGTTGTCTTTTATTTTTAGAAACCAAATATGTAATACATATAATCTATCAATACAATTAAGTGTTGCTGCATTATTTTATCTATCCCTTTATCAATCAAAATGCTATAAAAAAAGGCTAGAGTAAATTTATGTCTTTATCTTTGGAATAAAGTTCTTTTGTTGGAAGTGAATTTTTATTTATTCGATGTAATATTAGTATATGAAGAATATTCATTGATTAATGGTATAGCGTGAGTTCACATGTAATATTAGTATATGAAGATTATTCATTGATTAATGATATTTGGGAGTTCACTTATACATGCACAACTCATATAGTCTCTGCATATTTGTATAGGTAAATCCTTTATAGCCACAAAATACATAGTTTCTATAACACTAATTACTTTGGATTTTTCAACATCTATGCAACTTCAATATGTTTTGTAATGAATAAGCATGGTTGCCTCAATTCATAGTCCAATAGTTGAATTGAGTGTTTATGAGTTGCAAATGATGCATGAACATTAAATTCATTTAATTGGATTTCTTTCTCTTGGAATGAAAGCACAGGAAACCCCAGAGTCTTCCCCAAATTTCGTGGATAGTAAATTGGGTAAACAATTGGCCCTAATTATGTGACCTTACCCCAAGGAATCAAAGAGAGTGGAACTTGTGATCATCGACATCTAGCAACAATATCAAAGAACTTCATGTCTAGTTCTAGGCCAATTAAGGTAACCCTTGGGGTTTAAATTTATTTAATTGGATTATACCACATTCCCTTGCAAATGGTGTATCTTATTTTAATTTAGCACACCATAAATAATTATGTGCTCTTCACCATTTGGACCTATTATCCGATAAACTCGGATAGACCCATTGATCTTTTTGGAACTACTCCTTTGCCCTTTTTTCTCTAGATGACATTTTTCTTTAAAAATATTATCGATTTCCAAATCAACATATTTTTTTAACATTTACATAATGTAGATTTATGCTAACCTACACCATAGGTATTATTTGTGTTCTATTATTTTTAAGTCAACTAATTCTATTGAAATATTGTTTCTTTATAAATTATTTCATTTCATATCGACCAATTTTTTTTTTTAAATATCTACAATTTATTATTTCTTTATAAATTATTTCATTTCAAATTACTAAAAAATTAAAACTTGCTAAACATCTAAAACATGAAACCAATTTTAAAACAAATATACAACTAAATAAAAAGTGCATTTTCCTTTCGCATGACTATTCAAAAAATGAAACACCACAAACAAACATGGTAAAAAAAATATATGTTTTTTCTATATTAATATCTTTGTAATTATAAAATATAGTTAATTATTTGTTAAATGAAAATTGTGTTATAAAATAATAACCGAAACAAAAAGAAAAGAAGAAGAAGAAGAAGTGAGTTCCACATGACTATGTATTTCATAATTTGTATAAATGTAATATTTTTTTTAACACGATCGGATACTTTTCTATTATAAAAAACTGCTAATAGCAAGAGTTGTTACAAAGAGTGGAGAGAGAAGGAGAGAAGTTCAAAATGGGTGCGCAGACCGTGACTTCTTGAGAATAAACTTAAAACTGATAGACTGAAATAAGAAACGGCTATATTGCCTTACAAAAAAACCTGCGAGTAAGCAAAATTTACTGGACATTTGATTGATTACCAAAACTGGTTGACAGAGTCTTCCATTTGAGGTTCCTTCTTGATACTTGCTTTGGTTGATGCCTCAGCTTGCATGCTCTGAGTGATATTTTTGATGTGAGATATGGCCTCTTCCATGTGATTACATTTTTCTTTTAAACTCTCGATCTTGGCTCTTTGTTTTTCCAGTTTTTTTCTTTTAGATCGACTATCAGCCTGAAAGTCTTCTTTGAGCTCGTTGAAATGCTTAATGAACCTGACTATCATGAAGCAATGCTGTTTGCAGAGCGTGCAGGTGTTGTTGCCGAGCACACGGTCCAGCGGGTTCTCAGTTGGATCTCTGTCGTCTTGATTCTCATTTTGCATTCTGTTTTCTGAAGGCTCCGCCATGACTGAAGTAAAAGAGAGAAGGACAGCCGAGAAGGAGAAGAGAGTCAGCGACAAATGAACCTGAAGATCACAAGAGTTATACCTGAATCCTTTAGAGGGGAAGCGCGCTTCAGTGATGTTCAGAGGGTTGCCTCGCTTGATGCAGAGCTTCTGGATCCGGGTGAGTGAAGAAAAAGAAGATCTCGTTGAAGAAGAGGGCTGGAATCGACCGCTGTTGCTGCCAAACTCCTGAGGCTGGGTGCCAGATGCTGGTTCGTTCCTTTGCTGCCGAGGAGAGAGGGGAGTGGGGAGTTTATAGAGCATCCAGGTGGGCTGGGCGAGTAGGGGGTACGAGAGATATTCATGAATTTGGGCAGGCTCTAGATCATACTTAATATTCTTGATGCAGTCAATAAGGATTGCGAAGGGACGTGTACCGGAATTCCCAGAGATGGAGTCACGAGGAATCTGGCGAGATCGGGTCTCAGGAGCGAGCTGGGCTGCATGCTGAGAGGGAGATGACACACGGTTCTCGAGGGGGCGGGTTGAAGTCAGATTGTCTAGATTGAGGCAGAAAAAGTCTAGATATGCATGATAGCTGAAGTGACTTGGATTCAGAGGCGTACTGATGTTGTTGTTCAAAGGATTTGTCGGACCACTTGAGCTGCTAAGGAATTGCTTTGACATAGATGTGTTCATTCTCTCTGATTTGTCCACTCTGTCTGCTGACGACCTTGGAGGCGAAAAAATCCGCTTCAGTGTTGTTGTCCCTTAAAACATGCTTGAACGTCATGTCTCCCATATTTCTGAGATTGTCCTGTATCCTGAGCTTTATGTTGCTGAGGGCTTCTTTGTTAAAATCTGCTCCCGAGACCAAGGCTGCTATAATAATGGCTGAGTCCCCCAAAATGATTGCATTTCTGATTCCCAGCCTATTCAAAATGGAGGTGCCAAGAAGGAGGCTGTACGCTTCAGCCACGTTGTTAGAGACTTTCCCCAGACCCCATTCGTAGCTTACAATAGTTTTTCCTCTATGATTTTTTATGATGCCCCTTGCTCCAGCTTTCCCTGGGTTATTCTTGGAAGCACCATCGAAATGCAGAGTGGGACGCTTCTGATCTAAAATCCACTGATTGACCTCTTCCTTGGAACCTCTGAGTTTCCAGTGTATCCTTTTCTTGTGTGCTTTTGTTTGGGAATGTTGAATGTTGGTGTAGTTGAGGCTGAATTTATTGTACCAATCCATCTCTTCTTGCTGCCAGCTTGAATGATCTGGGAGGACGATGAGGTTTGTGCTTATTGTTTCAAAGATGATGGTTGTTGTTTTAGCTAGGATACTGACAATGGTAGGCTTTTTGTTGTTGAAGACGTAGTTATTCCTGGCTAGCCAAATCTGCCAACATAGGGTGGCTGGAATGCATTTCCAAAGTCTGTTGATATTATGTTTGCCTTTCTTGGGGAAGGGATAACATTTCCCCCAATTTTTCTGAAGAGAGGAGATCTGGTCGAATCTTTCACTAATTGCCATGGGACTTGTCACTTGTTTCCAGCAGCTTTGGGCAAAGGGACAGAGAAGGAAAATATGTTGTATGGTTTCCTCCTCTGCTCGGCAGAAGCAACATATTGAAGGTCCCAAAATTCCTCTTTTTCTTAGGTTCTCAGCAGTAAGGGTCTTACCTTTAAGGAAAGTCCAATTAAAATGTTTGATCTTTGGGAGACACTCTGATTTCCAGACAATTGTGTAAAGATTCCAATTTGTTGTTTGAGTAGTGGCCTGTAAAGCTTTGTACCCCTCTTTTACCATGAATTTGCCTCCACTGGGATCCCAAATATACCTGTCTTCAACCCCTGTATTAGTAGGCGCAGAACCAGAGAGAGAGGACTTGAGATTGGACAAGAGATCTCTGAGGTCGATGGGAAGTTGAAGGTCCTTCCAGTCTTGCCAGTTATTATGATTCCATGTTGATATATTGAACAAGGTGGTTAGATTTCTTTCATCCATCCAGATCTGCAGAGGTTGGAGGGCTTGGAGTAGATTTCTCGGCTTAGAGCCCATAATTCTGTCTGACCAAATATTAATATTCTTACCATTGCCAGGGAATTTGGATGTGTTTTCTCTGAATTGGGGAAGCACTTTTTTAATGAGTTTCCACACCAGGGTGCAGGGTCTTTCAACTATTGGTTCGGAGAGAAGATTAGAGTTCGGACCACTGAGGTATTTCCTTTTTATGACCTCCACCAAACATGATCCTTTGCCAGTTAGAATTCTCCAGATCAATTTAAAACCCAAGGCCCGATTGGAGAGGCTCAGGATTTTGATGGATAGCCCTCCCTTTTCGTATGGTAAGGTTACCTGATCCCATTTGACAAGGCTAAATTTTTTGGTCTCCTATTTTCCTCCCTGCCAGAGGAAACTTCGCAGGATAAGTTCCATGTGTTTATGAATGCTTGCTGGGGCCATAGTGACCACATATTGATAGATTGGGAGAGCAGAGAGGATGGCCTTAATAAGAATCGATCTGCCTGCCAAGTTCAGCCAAGACACTCCCCAACTCTGTAGGAGGCCTCTCATCTTTTCTATGTGTTTGACCCAAATCTCAGCGTTCACTGTTTCTTTAGCTAGACGCAGACCTAAGTAAGAGAAAAAACTCCAGTTCCTTTGCACTGGGATGTCCAGGATCAAGGATATTCTTTGTTGAATTTGGAGAGGGACATTCCAGGTATAGATCTTACATTTTCTGTTGTTCAGCTTTCCTCCTGAGACTACTAAGAAAGCTTCCAACACTTTCTTGAATCTTTTTGCCATTAAGCTGGAAGCTCCCCCAATGAGAAGGGTGTCATCCGCGAAGAGCGAATGATTGATCTCTTTGGTCCCTCTTTCTATACGAATTCCAGTGATCTCTTTTTGCCTGCGGAGGTTTTCTAGGTGAATACTCAGAGTCTCAGCAATAATAATGAATAAGAAGGGGGAGAGAGGGCAACCTTGTCTCAGCCCTCTAGAGCTTCTAAAGTAATTGCTGGGGCGACCATTGATCAAGGGAGCGGTCCAAGGGTTGGAGATGCACCCATTGATAATGCTTATGAAGTTTTTTGAAATCCCGAACCTTTTGAGAGTTGCTGTTAAAAAGGAGTGGTCGACTCTATTAAAAGCATTCGCCATGTCGAGTTTGATTATCATTCCTCTTTCCCCTCTGTTGAAGCTGCTGTGAATGGCTTCTTGGATCAAGATGACATTGTCAGTGATTTGCCTGCTCGGGACAAAACCTCCCTGGTTCTCAGATATTAAGTGAGGAAGAAGTTTTTTGAGCCTGTTGGCTAGAATTTTGGTTACAATCTTGTAAGATACGTTACAAAGGGATATGGGGCGGAACCTGTCGAAGGAGAGAGGATTCGCTTCCTTAGGAATAAGAGCTATGTGCGAAGACTTGGTATTTTCTCCCATCTTGTGATTTTGGAATACATTCTTTACCATCCACACAAAGTTTTTTTTGATTGTTTCCCAATGATTTTGGTCGAAGGCAACCGTGAACCCATCCGGTCCCGGGGCCTTGTCCTGCTGCATACTAAAGGTTGCTGCTCGGATTTCCTCTTCTGTAATGTCCTGATCCAACTCTTTATTTTGAGAATCTGATATTTTGCTCTCTACTGCACTAAGAAAGTCGAGGTTGTCCATTTGTTGAGGAGCAATAGAAAGGAGAGATTTGAAATGGTTGTAAGTTGCTTCTTTAATTTCTTCTTGGTCACTAAGCTCTTTTCCCTCCACCTCTATTTCATCTATCTGATTTCCAGCTCGCCTGAGCTTTATATTGTTGTGAAAAAAGGATGTATTTTTGTCTCCGGCTTTCAGCCAAAGACAACGGGATTTCTGTCTTTGGTCCTCTTCCTCAGCTCTATTCTGACGATAGAGTTCCATGTACATTTCTTTTTCATGATCTAAGTCTTCACTTGTGTATTGTGTGTTTTCTTTAGCCTTATTCCACTGCTCCATCTTCATGAGTAAATCTGATTTTTTTTTTGTTTTCCAAAATCGCTGCTTCCTTTGCCCACTGTTTGATGAATGCTCTTAGTAATTTTAACTTTGTTTCCCATACATAGTAGGGCGATCCGTTTACTTCCTTGGCCCACTGGTTTTGGATGAGAGTGCGAAAATCTTCTTGTAGATCCCATATTTTGTTATACTTGAAAGGGAGAGGCCCCAAGTTTCTGCCTTTGTCCATATTTAAAATCACAGGTTTATGATCAGAGGCCGAAGCATGAATTAATTGGCTCTTAATAGACTGGAAACTTGCAGTGATTCCTTCCTGGAGTAAAAATCTATCCAATCTCTCTTTAATGTTGAAGGAGCCAGTTCTTTTATTACTCCATGTATATTTTCCATTGGATAGGGGAATGTCCATCAGATTGTGTGACTGTATTATGGATTCTAGCATGTCTCTTGAGGGATCTGCGTGGTAGTTTCCTCCCAACTTTTCTTCCACGTTTCTTATTAAGTTCAGGTCTCCCCCAAGAATTATGTTCCTATTTTGCATAGATTGAAGGTCTAAGGATATGGTTTCCCAACAGCGGCCTTTGTCCCTGTGATGATTTGGGGCATATATGTTGTATATATAGTAGATTTCCTGAGATCCTTTGTTTTTCAAATATGTTCTTACCCACCAGTTGCAAAACTGAGAATTGATGATTTCCCATTTGTTCTTATTCCATATTGTTCCTATTCCTCCTGAGGCACCTTCTGAGCCTGTTGATACCCCACTGAAGTTTTTTAAGTTTTGGCTTTGATATTGAAAGTCTTGTGCCGAAATTTTGGTCTCCTGGATGAGGAGAAGGTCAGGCTGCTCCTATTTTAATAAGTCCCTGATTGCTTTTAGTTTTAAGGGAGAGCCCATCCCCCTACAGTTCCAAGAGACCAAGATCATTATTTACCATTTGTTGGGTGAGGACCACTCCTCTCCTTTGCTTTTTCTCCACTTCCTTTCAGCTTGCCTAGGTATGAGTCCATTGGTTGCTGCGTTCCCATTGCCATCTCTTTTGCAGTTGTTTCATCTCTGAGCTCTTTGTTTGACTTTCGACCAGATTTTCTCGGGGGATCTGTGGATTGACTAGCTTCTTTCGATTTGTTTCTGGTGAGGATTCTCTCTATGGTTGGAGGGGGGGAAGGGAGAGAGATCATGCGGGTGGGAGAGGGAGCTACTCGAGGGGAAGAGGGAGGGGAAGAAGGTTCTTCAACGGACAGGGATTCGAAGGGGTTGGAGGATGAAGGGAATGCTGAGCTGGGAGGAGGAGGTGGAGGGGGAGGGAGGGATTCCGGAGGGGGTTTAGAGCTGGGTCCTTGGGAGGAGCAAGGCTTTTTCCTTTTTACTGGTTCCCATGAGCCTTCAGGGTTTTCCTCATTATCAGCAGATTCATTTATTTTTGACTTACTACATCTATTTGCGAAATGACCATACTCGTGGCATACCTTGCATTTGAAGGGAAGCTGCTCATAGTCCAGCTGCTGGATATGCGTCCATTGGTCTACCTTGATCTTGATGGCTTCCGGCAGACCTTTCCCTAGGTCTACTTCCACGCAGATCCTCGCGCACGCATGCATGTTCTCCCTTGGCTCCGATCTATCGATGTATTTGCCTACTGCGTTCCCTATTGTCTTTACTGATTCGTCTCCCCAGCAGTGGAGCGGCAAATGGGGGAGCCAGACCCAAACTGGAACTGCATTTGGAATGTCCATTTCCGGATCAAAGTCCGGAGTCCATCTATTCAAGTAAAGACCTCTTGAATCCATGAAGTAAGGGCCGTTTCTGAATATGAGGTTCTTGTCTTCTTTCATTTCGAAGAGAAAAGTGAAATAGCCTCTTCCGCAGAATCTGATGGCTATCTTCCCTTGAATCATCGCACTCCAGTTGCGCTCTACCCATTTCTGAACTGATCTCGGAGAGGGCCAGAGACCAGTGAACTGGCCTACTAGCCCTCTTTCAGCGAGGATTATTGCTGACTTCCTTGGGAGAGATGGGGGGAGATTTACCTCAGGGATTTCATCGAGTTTTTTTATGAACTTGGTCACTGTGGGACGGGTTCTGGAATTAGCTGAGTCAGAGAAGAGAGTTACGAAGATTTCTTCATGGTTCTCAGAGCCTGGAGGGGGGGGAGCGAGCCCGGCCATTCAAGAGGTGAATGGCCAGCAAGGGACAGCGAAAGGAGACTAGCGCGGGGCTAGAGATAGGGGCTGGGCCCCAACGGGGGCAGGGAGTAGTGGATCAGACCAATGAGGGTATCGAGGAAGGCAGCAGCCCTGCCAGGCAGGGCCTGGAGAGCAGGAGCAGGCGCGCGGGAATCTGGTTCGAATCGCCAGAGCTCGGGGCCGTCTACTATGGTCACAAAAAAAAATCCTATAAATGTAATATTAAAAATAAATAACTTTATTATTTTTTATCAAATTTAATTCAAATTCAATTCAATTTAAAAAGTTTCCTAAGTTTCCTTTACCTTTAGTGTATCACTTTTCACAAATAAACCAGGAAAAACCTTTATTTTCAAAAAATTATATATATATATATATATATATACATATAATGATATATATATATAATGAGTTTTACTGATGAAGGGAAATTTTCACCCCATAGTGGTTTCAAAATTAATATTAAAAGAGATTCATCAAGTGGTTTCAAAATGATTAGTTGGAAATGGAATACATTGTTTATAGAAAAATTCTTAATATATATACATTTATAACTTATTAATAAAATTAAATGGGGTTGTGGGAGTTTTTAGTTTCAAATTTTTAATAAATTAATAATACTAGTGGCCTCACACTCTTTTTTCATCTACTATATTTAATTAAAATTAAAATAATTAAGTTAAACCGAAGTAAATGTATACATACTTATTAGTAATTATTACACATGAAATAAATCTACTATCTCAAAAAATTACACATTAATAACAATGAAATGACTTTAATCAATAGTATGGATTCGTTGGTTTTGTTATGGATGAGGGTAGTTGATTTACCTCATCCATTATGAAGACAATGAATCTTGGTGAAAGCCCACACTACTCTAGCTTGGAAGGCCAATTTTTTTTCAAATTAAAGATTAATGTGTTATAATTGGAATAACCCTTCAGTTGTAAAGTTAGTAGATAGATATCACCTTATTATGAATAGGGTAGTAGCAAAATTAAATTTAATTTCTTTAGCAACGGCCTTTCTATAAAGGACAAAAGATGTTTGATGAGCACTGAAGTCTTCAAATTTCAAGCAAGGGAAAAAGATGTTTAATGAGCATTGAAGGCTTCAAATGTCAAGCCTACTTAGAAGCTACTATAAACTTGCTCAATGAGGTTGCTTAATGTCTCAATGTTACATGTATAAGGAAAATGATAATGCAAGAGCCCATTATTGGTCAATTTACTTAGTAAAGACTTTATATTTGAATTGGTATAACCATGTAGTGGGCATGGACTTGGGAACATATAAGACTTGCGAATATGAAAGTGGTGGAAGTAGTGATCTAGTGTGACATAGCTCACTATTGTCATCACTAAATAATACTCCTTATAATAAGGTTGTCATGATAAATAATGATACTAAATTGGATTTGTAGTCTTATGTCACATTCTTATAATTGCAAATACTACGATATTGTATTCATTGTTTTCATTTTATAATTTTAGCAAAAGAATGTAGTGTATTGTTTGCAATTATTTCCAACCATGCATATTAAATAGAATATAATCTTATAAATAAATTTAAGAAGAAATACAACAAATCTAACCCATGTAAGAATCAACAAAAAAAATATGTTGGATTCTCTCTTTCCCCACTTATATCTAGTTTTAATTTTTTAAATTTGTTAAAGTTAATCTCAAAGTTATCCAAATTTAATTGGCTAATCATAACTACTTCTGCACATCTTAAAATCTGTTCATCCATGACTTGATTAAGGACTTGTCAATATCTGCCTTATGAGTACTATTGTTTTGTATCCCCTCTTTCTTCTCTAGCCACTAATTATTTTAGATGTAACAATATATTCTAAACAAATGCTTTTTCTTATTGTTTTTTCTATTGTTTTTATTTTCTACTAACAAGTCTTTATGCCTTCAACATATGTACGTCCAACACATATCTTTAGAAGATGATTGATATGTGTAAGTTAAGCCCAAAATGTTTAAGATTGGGCACAATATGCATAAGAGGGATGGAGTATCATAACTATTTCTATTAACCTATTCCTATTAACCTAGCTAAGGTTAATATGATGAGCCTTGTACAAGACAAATTCAAGAAGAATAATTGAAATTAATACTAATAATTCACTTATGGCCATTAATAACTAAAGCAAAATAAGAGTAAGAGGAATATATATCTAGAAAAAGTTTGTAGTTACTATTACAATACCTTAAACAACAATGGCAATAGTAGTAGTCACAATGACAACAATCTTAAGTAAAGATATACAAAACCAATTATAAGGGATAGAGATGCTCTCCTCTGAGCCTAATTCGCTCAACCTTTGAGTTGAGTGTCCAATGAGCCCACGAACAAAAATACTATACCATTTTTTTGCAAATTGTTTATTTCCACTTTCAAGCCCCAATGGCTAAAGCATTCACCTTTTCTTAGACCTCTTTCCATTCGTCCTAACCATCTCATAGAAACTAAGAAGTAAATGCAACTCTTCTTCCACGATCCACCTCTTCTTTTATTCACTCAAAACTCTCGATAAGTTTTCCCCCCATAAATAGAACAATTAAAAAAAACCAATAACATTTTCAAGCAATCTTCTAAAAATAGACTCGAGTGGCTAAATGTGACATGCACCTAATTTCCTTGATGATAGAGTTGCACATAGTTTGTTCAAATAGTTAATTAATTAATGACCATTTTCTTTATCACTTTTTAACCTAAACATTTATTACTTATTTATAAGTGCACATAGTTTATTATTTTAGCACATACTCATTAATACTCTTACAATGCAATAATACTAATGTACAAATTTAGGTTGTGTGCATGTAGCTACCATGTGTGGTACAAATTTAGGTTGTGTGCATGTAGCTACCATGTGTGGCATGTCGATCTTGCATGTGCACTACTACTCAACAATAAATATCCCTAACACTACATGTTTTTACAAGATGAAAATGCAAGTTACTTATGATTAAAACAATAATTACACCATTAAATACAAGTAGATGTTATCACACCCCTATTATACTAGCACCATTAAATACAAGTAGATGTTATCACACCCCTATTATACTACATGCTCATTTTTTCATGAATATAAGGGGATAACAAAATTAACAAAATTAGAAAACATACATTTAGTACACATTTCACCACTACTTCATTAATACTTTACCATTCACTATGACTCACTATCCATCTTGGGCGTTTGAATGGTTTTATTTTCCATGGCATAGGTCCTTTGTTGAGACTAGCTTTTTATATGCCAATTGCCACGATGATTTATTGGTAGGGTTGCAAGTTGAAGCTATCATGGCGGATAGGGTTCTATGAGAATAGAGTTGGACGAGGTTGATTTTCGTGTGTTGAGGTTTTATCAACTTGTGAATTCAACTAAGGAGTTTGGTTCAAAGATAAATTTAAATGGTATGTTTTTTTATATACATCAATGGATTAAATACCCTTGTCAATACATGTGAAGAGGTGGTAGTTCCAATGTGAGGTAGATAGGTGGAAGTGTTAGGGTAGGTGGGATGGAGAAATCATTTTCATAAGCATTTTACTCATTAGTGATTCTTGGGGTCTCAAATTATACCAAACTAGTAAGTATAACATTTCTTTTAGTGCCCCATGTTCAAGCTTTGAAGTCTTTTCTTTTGTTGTTGATGTCAACTTTCATGGTGAGTTAGGGAGACCAGGGCTTGGCATCGACCCAATATTCCATGAGATTAATTTTTTAGGTGGATGCAACATAGAATGGAGGGTGCATTAACTATGTGTGAGGGTCTTATGTGGGCAAAGCCAAGGTCAATATGTATCTTTGGTTGTAGTATCATCAACAACTTATGAATCATAAAAGGTAACTAGTGGAGATTTTTTTTCTTAAAAGAGGATGTTAGAACCCTTTGGTCTTTTTCTAGAGGTCCCTCTTTATAGGTGACGTGATCAAAGGTCCTATAGCTAATTATATCGAAGGGATTCTTGAAAGTAGTGGTAGAGGAAGGGTCAAAGAAAAAATAGAAGAAAAGTGTTAAATTGAAGGGATTGTTGATCATGCTAATTCTACAAGAGGATATTTATATTAATGAAATGGTCAGAATGGTAACTAAGGTGATGGTTGACTGATTTATGTGTAGAAGGATGTGAGAAGTGGGCTTAAGGGAATGGATAAAGGAATCATATGATCTGAGTGGATATCAATAGCTGTCCACCTCTTCCACTAACTCAATGGTTTTCTATTCCTTTTTTTTTTTTTTTTGTTATTATTAATATGGTTTTTCAGGTCCCAAACTTCTGGGGCTATTTTAAGGCCTTAAATGATGTTCTTTGGTCATTCAGAGGACCAAAAATGGCCATGGAATACCCCAACCCTAACCAGAAGTTGTAATCATCAAATAGATATTTCCAATGGGATACTACGTGCCCAAAACATACATTGCATGCAAAAGTTGACCCCCTAGGAAGTTGATGTACCAAATAACCACCTTGGGGGTTAGAAACCTTTTAGAGCTTCATCTTCTAGGGTTAGGGTTTTTGACCTCTATGGTTCGCTCTTTATGTTAAAAGGCTATTCTTCTTGCTTCTTGTAATATCTTTTTGCGAATGCGTGTAGTCGTTGTCTCTCTCCCTTAAGAGATAGCTAGCCCCATTCATGTAATTTGTGTTTCATGGTATTTTGTTATTTTATTTATCAATATAAGTTGGGTTTTCACTATTATTATGCTTACTATATTTCTTTATGTGTGTTCCATTTCCTTTCCTACATTTCATCTTATTCCTTGTACTGATTGGATCAGTCTTATCAAAGCAATCTACTCTTCTTGTTTCTCAGTACATGTCCTGATGAGGTAAAAGTACAAAAACTTGGGTCTCAAGCTAGTTTCACTTGGGAACGATCACTCTCCCCAACCCAAGTGCCCTCCCATGGCAAAAGAAAAGAGAGATGACAAAACAGAAGATCCTATCAAGTTGTTGCTCAAGGAAGCACTCACTTGACAGAGGAATGAGATGATGGACAATCTAGCCCAGATCCTTTGATGACTGCCAACAACAGTTGAGGCACATTTAACAAGTGGTAATTTTGGAGGTGTAACACCTTCAAGGTGCACATCAACTTTGGTATCCCCCCTTATTTGAAGGCCAAATAGATGTAGATGCTTTCGAGAAATGGTTAACTTTTTACAGGGCTATTACTTTGTCCAAATAATTTTTGGCAATGAGAAGATCACCTTTGTACTCTTTAATACCCTTCCCTGCATCAAAGATTGGTGGAAAGGTTACTAGGAGAGGCACAACAAAGATGACTTTATGATATTCAATGCAAGACCCACTTGGGCTGCTTTTGTTGATGCCCTCAATGAGGAATTCTACCTTGTAAGGAACTGTGATGACTAATACACGAAATGAACAACTCTATGGCAGTAGAGAGACCAGATAGTGCTAGAGTACACCAATATTTTCCATGCCTTGAGCTCAAATTTGGGTATAAGAGATGTTGAGCAACACTTGGTTTTGAGTATTGTAGTGGCTTATATAGGTATGTCCAAACAAAGATAGATTTCTTGGACTCTCCTCACAGGGAGCTACTTATCAATATATTGAGAAATTTGAGCAGAAATTGACGCAGATAAACAAGAGGGAGTTTGGGTCTGCAAATCCACTGTAACAAAATCCTAGAAAAATGACTTTAACTCATAGAATAAGGGACAAAGCAAGGAGATACAATCTCAAGATAAGTAGCCTAAGTCATTGGTGAAGAAGGGTAATGGGATGTCGAAGGAGGACACTGGAAAGTGGCGTGAGTTCCAAAAAAGCCCCTAGCACAACACTGAGGAATCCCACTCAAAACAAACATTGTTGGCTCAAACATCTTATCTTCCATGTTTCTTGTTTAAAGAAGGTAATCGGTGACAAGATCCTAGTCTAAATTATTCAACCAAAGATTAAGGAAGAAGGGAAAATAATATTAGAACCATAAACAATCGTGGAAACAAGGACTAAGCAATTGAGAAATCGAGCATTTGAGTACCTCATCATATGGAAGAACCTACCACTGGAAGAAGCAACATGGGAAGATGAATTATTCATGCTATAACAACCCTAGTGAAAATCCTATGTAATAAAAGTTAATAAAGGCAAAATAAGACCATGGTTAAAGGACACTTATTCCAAGTTTAATGTTGGGCAAAGATATCCTAGTGGGCATCACTAGATGTGTTTATGGCTAAAGGAAATTGGCAAAGGCAAAGGCATTAAAAGGA
>APFE030237588.1:47457-65202 GCA_000404065.3 Pinus taeda
TATAACAATGATAATTATTATAGTTTTGATAAGTTCATAAAATACTAACCATAACAATTATAATTATTAGGGTTTTGATAAGTTCATAAAATACTAACCATAGAGTGGTAGCTTATCTAAAAATGTCACACAATTTTGCATAAAACATTGATTAGGTTTTCCAAGATTTATCGCTCAAATAATTTGTTTAAATGTAAAAATAGTTTAATAAAATAATTTGTGAGTGATTTGTTTTTATTAAAAAAATAGAAATACATCCAATAGCGCTCACACTCTCTCTCTCTCACACACACACACACATATATTTGTCACAATAGAAGAAAATATCTTGTTACATTACAATTAGGGGTAATATTTGGCTTCATGTATGGGATAAGAGGTAAATGATACTAAAATAACATATGATTTTATTAGGGATAGGTTTTGTGATGACCACAAGGGATATTAGCATTCTTGCAAATATTATCTTGGTTAACACCGTGTTTTTTGGTCTTGGAGTAAGACTTTAAAACAATGTTTGATTGACTAAGAGTTCATCCTTACAAATATTATCTTGGTTAACACTGCGTTTTTTGGTCTTGAAGTAAGACTTTAAAACAATGTTTTATTGACTACGAGTTCATCTTCCTAGAATCTCAAAAAAATATGTTCATAGTCCAAGATCCAGAGGAATATGGTAGGAGTGGAACTTTTCTCCCTTATGGGTCACCAATGAAGAATTTTAGATGACAAGGTTTTCCTTAAGAATGGTGACTCAACCCACATTTGTGAATTGCAACTAGTGATGGAATCCTCTTCTTACAACTAGTTAACCACTGAGTTATGATAGGTTTTGCGACCTTTCAATAAAAATGAGTAAATAAAAATGAGTTCGTGATGGAATCCTCTTCTCACTGCTAGTTGACCATTAAGTTATATAGGTTTTGCTACATCCAATAAAAAAAGTTCATGAAAGTTCTTAAGAACATGAAGCATTTAACATAATTAATAATGGTTACATGAAGGTAGATATATTTTTATTATTTTCCTAAGATATAATTATAGGTTTTGCTACATCCAATAAAAAAAATTTCATGAAAATTCTTAAAAACATGATGCATAATTAATGATGGTTACATGAGGATAGATATGTTTTTATTATTTTCCTAAGGTATAATTACTTCTTGTCTTCAAGTGCTCTTTTATTATCCATCTTTTATTATATTTTGGTTAAAAAAATGTGTTACCATATTGAAAATAAAAAGCATTTAATATAGTTACAAATTTACAATTTTTTTAGTTATGTACATAGTGGTTACAACAAAATAGAATGAAATAATGTAATTATGTAACATCTTCCCATTTAAGTAGATTATTTGATAGAATTTGATAATAAAAAATTGCAATTTCAATCCTGAAATTTGGTAATTTCATTAATTTTAATATTGCTAATATTTTTTTGAGAACCTTATTCTCATTTAGAGCATTCTATATTGGAATAAAACTTAAAATCCTAACCCCTATAAAGAAAACTCACGGAAATACAAAAATTGTTGCTACAACATCGATTTTACTCTTAAAAAAAAATCCATTTGAATTTGTAAAAATATGACACATTTATGGACCAGTTGATTTCTGTTGAGTTTTGTCCCATTAAGTCTTAAAGTCAAATGTCACTATAAAGATTGAAATTTAGTGATTAAAAAGCTTTACATCAACATTAAAATTCTCTAAATTATTCAACATTATTTAGTATAAATGTCATTGTCACATTGTAAATGGACACTATTACCACATGTACGCTGACAAATTTTAAATGTCAGACAAACTTGCCATGAATAAAGAAAAAACTTTTAAGAATTTATAAATTTAAAGAACAAATATATAATACAATCTGTAACGTACTTGGAGTTTGTTCACAAGACATACACCAACCCGCCAAATAGAGGGTCCATTTCACTGTCACTAACAGTGTTTAAAGTCCCAAGCTCCATTCTCGCCAAACTCCACTGTCATCATTAAAATTTGATAACACTGCCAACAAATCTGTAATGGCACAGACTGGCCTCGTTCATGTATATACTCTTCTCGCCGGTCAAACTACCATCGGAACAGGCAATTACAGCGAACCCCGTGCAGAGGTTTTTTTTCTTTTCTCAGACCGGGCCATATTGACATGTTGTAACTCAACCATTGGTTATATCTGCTAACGTGGGTCCATGGACATATGCCAGACCTTCCACTCGGTAAGACTGTAAGGGCTACGTGGCAGGGCTCGCTTCCCCACAGCGTAACTCCCAAGGAGCGTCGGGTACGGTAATTCTGCTGGGCAATTAAAAAGCGTTGATATAGGGAGAATTTTTTAATCGGAAATCGAATTGACGGTCACTATCCTCGGCATGCGGTGCAGTCGGCATATGCGCTGAAAGAAAACAAAGGTAAAAAAATACTTAAGGCTCGCAGAGAGGATACAATATAGTTCGACAACGTGGAAAACAATGTGCAGAGCGGGACCGAGCTTTGTCTCGACCATGGACGTTTCCAAGCTGTCTCCAGAATCTGTGTTTGGAACTAGGGCAGTTACGTTGGCCGTTCGATTCTCCATTCAATGATGTAGTTCATTACTGGCCCTTGAGAAAATAAGTCACCTTCAAGGTACGTTTTTTTATCATTTCTTGAAATATTTGTTTCTTTTGTTTTTTTCAGTAAAGACGATGCAAACATTGATGCGTATTCGCTGGAAGCAGAAAGGAAATTTCAGCTCTGTATGTGTGTTCGAAATGTGTAGCTTTGTTCAAGATTTTGAGCAAGGATAGCGGTTATTCAGTTACAGAGCTTGTGCTGTAGGTGATAATTGATTATTTGAAGGATTTGCATGTCACCGGAAGCTGTTGGACAGAAGACTTTGAAGAGTATAGAGTTCCTTTCGAGGCGCGTTTATTTTCTTCATTTCTTGCAAGAGGTTTTCAGGAAAGGCAATGCAAGCAATGGTGCGTATTGCGGTGAAAGCAGCTGGATATTTTCAGCTCTGCATGTTCGAAACATGCGATTTTGGTAAAGCTTTTGTATTTGAAAACATGTGAGTGAAAATATCTGTTGGTTATCTACAGAGCCGTGCTGTAAGTGGTTTTCATCATCTAAAAGATTTGCATTATCAGGGGAAGCTGTTGGAATAGAGAATGCTATTTGAAGAGTTTGGATTTGCTTTGATTTTCAGAACTTTCAGTTTAAATGAGTTTCATTATGGATTCAGAGCAGTTATTTTTAAGCTACGGAACTGTACTGCAAGTTGTAGTCGATATTCATGAGCTGCATAGCTGTGCTGTAGTGATATTCGATATTTGATCTTTTAAGAGATCCGCATCTGTGGAATGAAGAAATTTTGAAGAAAATAAAGTCGTTTTGAAGTTCAGGACATGTACTTTAAATAAGTTTTCTTTAAAGGTTCAAAATTTTAAGGTAGAGAGGTTTGCTTCAAGTTACAGTCTATATTTGTCAGCTACAGAGCTGGCTGCAGGTGATATTTGTTCATCTGGAAGATTTGCATTGTCAAGGGAGGCTGCTAAAACAGACGAATGTTGAAGAGTATGAAGCGAGTTTCAAGTTCAAGAAATGTACTTTAAATGAGTTCTATATAAGGCCTTAAAGCGGCTATCTGTCATCTACGAGCTTTTTGGCGAGTTATAGTCGGGTATTTGATCAGCTCCAAGTACTGAAAGATATGCATTTCCAATGGACGCTTGTGAAATAATGAAATTTCAAGAAGTATAGTGCTATTTTAAAAAACGTTGAGCGAGCTTTACTGCAAAGATGTGCTTGAAATGAGCTTTATTCAAGGTTTTCAGGATATATATTGGCATTGGACGCCTACAGAAGTCTTTGTTTTGTGTACGGATGTACCATCGACGGGGTTAAGGTTTATGCTTTGGCCAATGTAAATGTCGCTAAAGAAAGACAACGCCGCGCCCATCAAAACGTCCAAGAATTTCAAACTTTTGAAATACTCAAGAGGGTGGTTGTTCATCAATTTCTGTAAGTTCTGCTATTTCCCTGGCTACCTTCATAGGTAATGTGCTTACTCAATAGTGCAAAAACGTTGGTATAGGCATATCGACTTTTTTGATACCTCTTAGCGCGTAACAGATCCACGGTTAGGATGGATCTGGGCTAGTGCATATAGTCCATTTCAGTTGCTAGGTATCGTGAAATTTTGGAATCAGGGTTTTATACCGAGTGTTTAGCCCGGATCCTTGCATGGAGCGTTTGGCTTGGACAATGTTCCAGTACACTGTGTGATTGTCTAATATAATGTTCTAGCCAGTTTACATGGAGACCTAGCTAGCATACCTTACACTATCTGCAGTAAACTGGCTAGGTTGCGTTGAAATCTTTAGTGAGTTGTTGTGGCCAGATTAATTTGATGTATGTGATGCACACTCCACAGTGCTGATTAGCATTACCTTGAAGCATTCAGTGCATTATTTGGCAAAGATGAACGGAAGAGCTTCATTGGTTTGAATTCCTCAGTGCCTAAACGGGAAGCTCATTTTGCAGGGTTTTGGAAGTAAAGATGTCTTTGGTATCCGAGGAAATAAGTAGAATGAAGTTTGTTACACTGCTAACAATAATAACTCTTGCTCTGTCCGTTGGATTTGTTACGGCTCAAACGCTTTCTAAGGATGCATTGACACTTCTTGAATTCAAGAAAGGAATCCAGAAGGATCCTTTTGGTTATGTACGTAACTCGTGGAATGAAAAATCAGTGGATTTGAATGGTTGTCCAACATCGTGGCATGGAATTGTGTGCAACAATGGCATGCTCACTGGAATTGACCTCAGCAATCTGAATCTTTCTGGAGAGATTCAGCTCGGGATTTTAAGTAAGCTTAAAATGCTTCAAAATATAAATCTCTCTAATAATTCTCTTACAGGGAAGTTGTCTGCAGAGTGGGGAACATTACAGTCTATTCAGTATATTGATCTCTCAGACAATCTATTTCATGGGACCATTCCGGTGGAAATTGGCAGTATGCGAAGTGCTCAGAATTTGTCATTTGCAGGTAACAAACTTACTGGAGTAATTCCTGATTCAATTGGTGGAATGAGCTCTCTTCAGAACCTAGATTTGAGCCGAAATTCTTTTTCTGGACGGATGCCAAGTACTTTGACAAATTTGCAACATTTAATCTGTCTGAATTTGTCATCAAACACTATCAGTGGAGAATTTCCTGCAGGTTTCGAGAAGCTTCCAGTTTTAAAAAGCTTAGATTTTCATCAGAATAGACTTTCTGGTTCTATTGATCCTGCCTTCATGCTTCTCACAAGTGCACAGTACATTGATATGAGCTGCAACATGCTTTCCGGACCACTTCCTTGGAAAATGACAGTTATATCCAGCTTGACTCAGTCACTTCAATACTTGAATCTCAGCAACAATAGATTCACTGGACCACTGCTATCTGATGATATCATACCTTTGTTTGACAGCCTGAAGGTTCTGGATATAAGTGGTAATTACTTGACAGGACAACTTCCGGGCTTTCATTTTGTTTATGCCCTTGAGGTTTTGCGTTTGAGCAATAACCAATTTTCTGGCTTCATACCATTTACATTATTGGCACGAGATTCTTCAGTCTTGATTGAATTGGATCTCAGCCGCAATAATCTTTCAGGTAATGTATTGAGGATTTATTTCTTAGCTTTGAGCTCTTATCTTCAGTTTATGGTCTAGCCATTTTACGTGTGAATTATGATGGATCATCAATATATAAGCTATGGTGAGAGTGTATGTTATTATCATCCTTTGTTTGACTATTCTGTTGTTGCAACTTGCTTCTATCACTTCAGGTTATGAGTAATTGTATAAATAACTCTACCTTGTAGTTCTTTAGCAAACCATCTTAAAGAAGATGGTAAATGACTATTGAAGTGTGCTTTAACATGTCCTGTTTCCTTGATATTCTAATATTTATTCTTTTTCTTTTTTCTTCTTCAGGCCCACTTGGTATCATTACATCCACTACTCTCAAAATTCTTAATGTCTCGTCGAACTCACTCTCTGGCACATTGCCTATTAGTACAGGAAGCTGCACAATTATGGATCTAAGCAATAACAAGTTTTCTGGAAACTTATCTGTAATGCGCTCTTGGGGGAATGCTATGGAAGTTATTGATTTGAGCGGTAATCAGTTTACAGGATCATTACCAAATGAGACATCTCAATTTCTCAGACTTACATATCTAAATGTCTCACACAATACCTTAGTGGGTCCTCTTGTGTCAGTGCTTGGAACATACCCTAAGCTTAATGTAATTGACCTTAGCTTCAACCACCTAAGTGGGTTACTCCTGTCTAGTCTCTTCACATCCTCTACTTTGGCACATCTACACTTGTCTAACAATCATTTCACAGGAGGTATCCCACTGCAGAAAATACTCCCTCTCAGCCCTGCTTCATCACTTGAACCTTCTCCGTTGACACAGTATTCATATCTGGAAACACTGGATCTTTCAAGTAATCAATTGAATGGTTCTGTTCCTAGGGAAATTGGCCTGATTGGAAGTCTCAGGGCACTAGATCTTGGCAAAAACGACTTCACAGGATCCATACCAAGTGAAATAAATAAGCTTGATAACTTGGTGGATCTTGATCTCTCAGTCAACTTTTTTACAGGACAAATACCTGGGGGTCTTCCAGACAGCCTTAAGAAACTAAATGTTTCTTACAATAAGTTATCGGGAATTGTCCCCTCCAACTTAAGAAGGTTCCCTGATTCATCATTTCATCCTGGCAATCCAAAATTAATTTATCCCGTTGCTTCTCCCAACAATCTTCCAAATGTACAACCTAATGATACTCATAGTAAAGGCATGAAGGCAGGTCTGAAGGCTGCAGTGATTGGAGGGTGCTCTGCAGCAGCAGCACTTCTTATCATTCTTGCACTTTTCTTGCACCACAGAAGGGTTTCAAATTCTGAAGAACCCATAAAACAGTCTCAATTTGACAGTGCATATACTAGAAGAGATATCAACAGAGGCAGTGGTTCCTCTGCTGGGTATTTTGGCGATTACAAAAATACAAGTATGACACCTGTTTCATTGACTTTTTCAGCTGATAAGCTTGTTCCTTCTGAAAAGGAGCCTCATATTTCTGGTCTTAAGGGGTTCTCTACTGAATCTACTTTACAGTGGGCTCCAGATGTGAAAGGTCTGGACTCTGCAAAGCCAAGTGGTCCAGCTGTTTCTCCAAAGAATAAATGGCCTTCACCTGGATCCAATAGTCACTTTTCATCATCTCCACAGTCTGAAGGTTCATCCACACCTGAGCACCCTGTTATATTAAAGGTTCGGTCACCTGACCGTCTGGCTGGGGACCTCTATTTTCTGGATGACACATTAGCATTAACAGCTGAGGAGTTATCGCGTGCACCTGCTGAGGTTTTAGGTAGGAGTAGCCATGGGACCTCTTATAAAGCTACACTTGACAATGGCCATTTGCTGACTGTGAAATGGCTGAGGGAAGGCTTGGCAAGGCACAGAAAGGATTTTGCAAGAGAGGTGAAGAAATTTGGGAACATAAGACATCCGAATGTAATTTCTTTGAGAGGGTATTATTGGGGACCTAGTGAGCATGAGAAGCTTATTCTATCTGATTACGTGAGCCCGGGGAGCCTGGCGAGTCATATATATGGTAAAACTTTCTTCTTTGTATTCATAACCCCTTCTCACTGGTTGTATTAAGTTTATACATTTCTGATGTTCTGTGGCAGAAGGTTTATTTCTTTTCAATGATCAATATTTTAGGCTTTAGCTTCCTCTCTGGCAGAAGAAAAAATATTTGCTCTTTAAATTGTTCGATACAATGGAGCCTCCATTAGATAAGGATAAGAGTTCTCCTGATGAGTAGATTGAAAAAACTATAATTTTTGTAATTGGTTGTTTGTGCTTCACATTTTCTGCTGTAGTTTTATCTTTACACTTTTCTGGGCATATATATCTTTAATTACAGTATCTTGTGAGAAGTAATGTTTTGGGCCTTGGCAATTTGGCAAAGAAGAAAAAGTTATAGAATTCAGTGACCGGTAGATTACTCTATGGACAGTTCTTATCTTTGAATGATCCATTTGTTAGCTTCCTTTGAACCCAGATTCAGATTTAGTGCCCAATAAAATATGCTTAGAACAGATAATAAAACGCGGATCTGTTTTTTTTGTTTTGTTTTTAATATACACTGAACACACCAGGTTTCTAACTTAAAGTTAAGATGCACAACAGAAGCAAAAACAACAATGAAACCAAACAAATAAATAGTGTGATGCAGTTTTACCTTGGAAACCCTGCTGTGGAAAAACCAACATACTTGGCTCTACTTAGCTTCTGAAAATGGTGATTGCAGCAAGGGAATTTTTCCAGAAAATTATAGCCGCAGAAAACTCAGTTTTTTCCTGTATGGCACTGTCCAAGGACCAAAACAGCTCATGCGGCCCAGAGAAATCGCTGTACAGCCCAGCTGTACAACCCAACAAATTCAGCCTGTTCAACCCTGCAAATTTGTGGCTGTACAACCTGGTATTTTCGCCCTGTTAGCTGCTCCTGAAGTCAGCCTTTGTGATGTTCCTCTTGCTGTCAGTTTGACCCTCTGATTTTCAGCTGAATGTCCAGTCTCTCTTGTGCCAAATCAAATGCCCCTTCAACAGCTCGATTTCCTCTTCATACAACGGCTGATCTAATCTCCAAAGAGATGGAGGGCTGAGATGGCTTCTCCACTGTTGAAATCAATGGTCACGATTTAATCTGTAATTGACCTTTTTCACTTTCTAAAAAGCTGGCCATTAGCCTAAGGTTCAGAGTCCAGGCTTAGGAAATATTTAAACTTAGGTGATTGACTGCATGTCATGGCACCTGATCAATGCAGAATCACCTTCCAAGCTACAGTTTCAACACTCCCTCTTGGCAAGGAAGTCATTATGCACAACACCCAACGTATCATTGAAGAATACAAACTTGCCTTTCGTCAAGGCCTTGGTCAGGATGTTTGCTACCTGCTCATCTGTAGGTATGTACTGCAACTTCACAGTCCCCTTTTGCACACAATCTCTGATGAAGTGGTACCTAATCTGAATGTGTTTCGACTAGTCCTGAATCGGATTCTTAGAGAGCTTGATGAAACTTTGATTTTCACAGTGAATGACAGTTGGCTACAAGTCCTGATCAAATAGCCCCACGAGGAGCTTCCAAATCCAAATGGCCTCACAAGTTGCCAGGTTGGCAGCCATGTATTCGGCCTCAACAGAACTCAGTGCAATTGATCTCGGTTTCTTGCTGAACCGATAAAATGCTCTTGATCTTAGACTGAAACAACACCCAAAAGTGCTTTTTCTATCAGCTATACTGTCTGCCCAATATGCATTGGTGTTACCCCTCTAGCTTCACTCCATCCTGTTGAATATAACTCAGCCCATACTTGACTGTGCCCCAAAGGTATCTTAACACATGTTTTACTGCTACCTGGTGAACTTGCTTAGGCTTTACCATGAATTGATTGAGTGTGTTAACTGTAAAACAAATATCTGGTCTGGTGTTAACTAGATACATGAGTGAACCAATCAACTGTCTATATAAGGTAGGGTCCACTGCCTTTGATCTGGAAATGTCAATTTTCTTCTATTTGGTCACTAGAGGCATAGCCATGGGTTTGCAGTCTTCCATTCTGAATCACTTCAGGATCTCAACTGCATACTTCCCTTGTCCAAGGAAGATCTCTCCCTCTTTTTGCCACACCTCCAAACCCAGAAAATAGTCCCTCTTGCATTATGCTTGAGCCTCTCAAAACCGGTAAGAAATAGGTCATCAATATAATGCACCAAATTGAGAGGTTCTCCCTTTATCTGAATGCAATAGAGGTTCGGGTCCGCCTCACTCTTGGTGAAACCCACTCCTTGCAAGTAACTATCAATCTTGGCATACCACGCCTTGGAAGCCTTCTTGAGCCCTTGCAATGCTCTCTTCAATCTGCACACATGATAGTCCCTCCCATGTACTTCAAAACGTTCCAGTTGCTTGATATGGATCTCTTCCTCAACCATGCCATTGAGGAAGGCCGTATTCATGTTCATCTAGTGTATCCTCCAACCCATCTACGCTGCAATAGAGATAATTGTCCTAATGGATGAGTCCCTGACTATAGGGGCAAAGGTCTTATCATAGTCAATCCCTTCCTTCAGAGAAAATCCCTTAGCCACAAAATGGGCTTTGAACTTCGTCAAGTTCACATTGCCATTTGTAGCATGCTTTATCCTGTACACCCACTTGGAGCCAACCACTGATTTTCCCTTTGGCAGTGGCATTAACTCCCATACATCCCTTTGGCAGTGGCATTAACTCCCATACATTGTCCTTCATGATGGAAGCATACTCTTCCACCATGGCATCCAGCCACACTTGATGCTTGGATGCCTTCTGAAAACTGGCAGGTTTGGTCTCATTCAACTCACTCATCATGATCTGGATTGGATCATTATATTTTTTGTCATCCATCTCGATTCTGTTAGAGTGGAAAAAGTGGATGAATCAACCCAATACCATTTTTATTAGCGGGACATAGTTTGGCAAAACAGGGCCTAGAACCTTAGGGAAGCGTTTTGAGGCATCAAATGACGTTGCGACACACAAAGACCTTTCCAACAGTGCAATAATCATGTCAATCAGAGTTTGTATGCGAAAGTTATGCCACTCAGAAATTGACCTTCTTGTTTTCACCACCATAATTCGAGACGATGTCACGTCAACCCCCATTATTCATGGAAAATGGGCTAGCCACGTGATTATGATGTAAAAGATTCTGGAGGAGTCTATATTGCAACTTTGGTTAAGAGTTGAGGTAGTCAAACTTAACCACTAGTACACTATCGAGCTATGTTATAACTGGGTTACTAAGAGGAAAAGGGATTCCATTCTTTCTAGTGCATTTGTTCCACAATTGAGCAAAAATAACCAAGAGGGATAAGAGGTAGAGCACACAAAGAGGATTGGTGCACTGTAGTAACCCACAGGCCACATGCTGTACTTCTTTGTACTCATGGCCATATTTCCATTTAGAGAAAGAGAGTGAAGCGATCTCACCTTCCAACTTGGTTTTTCTCTTGAAAGGGTTTCCCAAAGCATATCTTTTGTCAAATGTGTGTTTGAGCTTTTATTTCGCTATTCTCTATTTTCCACATAATTTTAATTCGCATGTATGCACTATTAATAGTAAATCTATAGATCCAGAAATCTAGTAAACTTGTAATAGCGTAGAATTTCAGAGTTTAAATATAAATTTATCAGATCTGTTGTGACGAACTGTCCAAAACAGTTTATGGATCACGTCAGTGGCGTGTAACCAAAATAGCACTGAGGTGGTCTGCTCCATTTGACTGAATATCTAGGAGTACCCACATATTCCTGGGCCTCTCTCAGTGTCTGCTCTACCCTTGTTGCCCCTTGTTTTGTTCTTTTGGCTCAACTTGCTCTCTCTGTTCTTTATTTTGCATGATAATACTTTGAGGGGTCTACGTTATTTCAACATTTGGTGCACGCTGCTCTTGAACCTCCATATTAGATGAATATGTGTTGCAAGACTTACGAAGAGCCCTTTCCTCTTCAAATTTCACATCCCTGCGTATCACTGTCTTCTTGAGAGAAGGAAACTATACTTTGTAGGTCTTTGAAGTCTTGTTGTACCCCACAAGAATCCCCTTCTCTGTAGTAGGCTTCAATGTCATTCTCTTTTCTAAAGGAATGCAACAATACACAAAGCATCCAAAGATGCAGATGTGCCCTAGGTCTGGTTCTTCCCTGTAAATGCCTCCTTTTTTATGCCTTCACGTGCACAAAAGTCCTTGAAGGCATTAGAGGTGTACTCGCCTTCATTGTTGAACCTAAGTGTCTGAATCTTCCTCTTGGTCTAGTTCTATGCAAGAACTTTAAACTCCTCGAACCCACTGAAAACCTCATCTTTGTTCTTTATGAAGTATATCCAGGTCTTCATGGAGAAGTTGTCTATGAAGGTCACATAGTAATGGTACCCACTTAAGGCTACCACTGACATGGGCTCACATACGTTTGAGTGTATTAGGTTCAAAATGCCTTTGGCTCTAGTGTCGTTGCTCGAAAAGTTGGTTTTGGCATATTTACCCAGTACACAACCCTTATAGACATCATGCTACTCGACTCTTAACTTTGGTAGCCTTGTCACAATCTCCTTGAGCACATAGCGCCCCATGGTGAATATGGGCCATCCTCCTATGCCATAACTCCCCCAACCCTTGGCTGCAACTTCCTAGTGCTTGTGCTGGCTCAAACTGCAGTTTGAACAAGTTGCCCTTTCTGACTTCTATCATCTTGGTCGTTTGGCCGTTTGGCCATCTTGGAATTCTTAGGCCGAATGTATATTTTTCCCTTCTCAAAGATCATGATGTAATCCTTGTCCTCCAAGGTAGCCACTGAAATTAAATTCGTAGTCATGCCCGGAATGTACATCACGTCCTCCACCAACAAGGGTTTACTAGACTCCCTTCGAAGCTTTATAATTCCAACACCCGCTGCTTGGTACTTGGCATTGTCCCCCAATTCTATATAGAAGTCCATGTCTTTCTCCTTCAGACTGGTGAAGTACTCCTTGACTCTCGTCATGTGGTGAGAAGCCTTGCTATCAGTGTACCACACACTAGTAGTTATTGAGCTCAAGAGACAAGCAATTAGTGAGAATTCATTTTTAAACCTTGCTACAAATTTGTCCACTTTAGCTAAGGCAACGACTCACTTTTTTTGTTTTCCCTTTTTCTTTTTAGGGCACTGGCTGGCAAAGTGTCTTTCTTGATGGCAAGCAAAACGCTTTATCTTGCTTAGGTCTTTCTTCTTTTCACCCTTTGAAGTAGACCCATCACTTGGCCCCTTTTTGGCCTTAGACTTTCCCTTGCTTGCTACGGCAAGATTCTCTTCCTCTTCAAATCTCATCTTTTGGTCACCACCTTGACCTCCTTTGATTTCCTCCCAAATGAAATCGCCCCATTCTCTCTTAGGAGGGCAGGTGCTTTGGACCAAAAATGCACTTTATGAACACCTCCCATTGATTCGTAAAGCAATTTAAGGCTATACACACAAACTCTTCTTCAAGGATCGTATCCCCAAGAGCCACCATCTCATCTCTCATCTGCGTGATCTTGGTCAAGTAGGCGACAATCACATCTTCAACCTTGGACATTCTAATGCTATGAACATTGTTCCTCAACACCATTTTACGACTCCAATAGTCGCTCTGGTACAGCTTGGTGAGGGTATCCCACATCTTTTTAATAGTATCATTCTTTGATAGATGGGGTATCAAGTGTTCTTTGACCCATCCATAATGATTTTCTGTGCCTTAACCTATTTAACCTCATGAAAATCTAGAGCAATGGGATTTGAAGTTGGCAGAAGTTAGAACCACAGTTGTGTTGACGAAGTTTCACAACTTGTTCTTGAGAATCGCTGTGATTGGAGCCCTCCATTGAAAATAGTGTGAGGAGCCTTTTAGTTTTTCTTTGTATTGAAAGCTGGTATCCATGGCAAAATAAACCCTAGAAAATGCTTGTTCGCTGAACTCTTGATCACTTGAGTTGGTATCTGTGTCAAATTGCTTGGCTTCGTACTCAAAGCAATGTTACTAGACACAGAATTGGCAATAAATCGGCAAGGCAAAAGAGCGAAGAGTTTTAATCGAACCGGAAAAAAATCGGTGAATTCAATAAATAAAGATATATACATATATTGAATTAAAAAAAAACATTTCTCATTGATATTCAATAAAGCCATGTCCAAACAATGCATAATATCAATAGATGTCCAAAATATCATGAAGAATAAGTATCTCATATGTTATGAGTCCAAACATGATCGAAAGTACTGAGTCTTGAGCCCTAACCAATGACTACATAGAACCAGACACATCTGCTTCTAAAATTTTATAAAATACTGCATATTAATCAATAAAAAAGCAATAACTGAAATCTCTTGATTGTTGTTGAAATGATACGATAATGGTTTGCTACTGAAATCTCCGACAGAGCACATGCTGAAACTAACACTGAAGCACATTGCACACTACGCCTCTATTACACTACACCTCTATTATGCAGAGTAAATTGAAACGGAAACCGTGCCTCTATTACCTTCTCGGCATATGAGTTGTTAGGCCTGAGCAGTGAGTAGTGAGTTATGGATTGACGTTTAATTTCTAGCCTAACTAAACCACGTGATGAACAATGTGGCAACCCTAATAGTTAAAACCTATGCTCGCTGAGTCAAGGGCTGAAAATCGCTTCAGTCTCCTAAATCACAATTAGTCGGTGAGTTGCGAGTCAAACTCGCGTTGACCACAAGCCAAACTCGGTTAATGTGAGTTTGGCTTTCCTAGAGTTGAATCAGATCGTTTGAGGGAAGAAAGAGTTTGACTCACGATTAATCACGAGTGATCAGAAATTCATATTTCACTGACTCAAAGTGCTATAGCTCTGATACCGTGTTAGCTTCTTTTGAACCTAGATTTAGATTTAGTGCCTAATAAAATATGCTCAGAAATGATAATTAAATTCAGATCTATTCTTTTTGGAGTCATCTATGGAGGCGGAGGAATTGCCCAAACGGCGAAAAGTGGCAGGAATCTGGACAAAAAAATTTAAAAAAATCTTGTAAAGGCAGTGTTTGAATCATGTTTTTGATGGTGGAAATGGATTCAGCACCATCAAAAACGTCTAGGGCACCTAAAATTTTGAAGTTTAACAACTGTAGCTTGGCTTTACAAAAATCCCTGCCGGATTTTCTCAAAATATAGCCGGAATTTCCATAACTTCCATGGCAAAAAAAACAGTCTGGTTAGACTACGGTTTTTTTTTAATACACCAGTGACCAAACACAATGAGTTCCTAACTTAACATGCACAACAGAAGCAAAAACAACAATAAAACCAAACACATAAACAGTATGACACAATTTTACCTTGGAAACATCATTGTGGGGAAAACCAACAAACTTGGGCTCTATTCAGCTTCTGAAAATGGTGATTACAGCAAGAGAATTTTCCCAGAAAATTACAGCAGCAGAAAACTCAGTCCTTTACTTGTACAACCCTGTCCAAAACAACTTGTGTGGCTCAAAGAAATCAGTGTATGGCCCATTAAATTTAGCCTGTTTGGCCTAGCAGATTTGTGGCTGTACGGCTTGATATTTTCGCCTTGTTAGCTTCTCCTGAAGTCAAACTGTGCATTATTCCTCTCTTGCTGCTAGTTTGCCCCTTTGATTTTCAGCTGAATGCCCAGTCCCTCTTGTGCCAAATCGAATGTCCCCATCAACGGCTTGATTTCCTCTTCATATAACGGCTGATCTAATCTCCAAAGAGAGGGAGGGCTGAGATGGCTTTTCCACTCTTGAGATCAATGGTCACGACTTACTCTGTCATTAACCTTTTTCACTTTATAAAAAGTTGGCCAGTAAAGTCAATAATTAAATTATTGACTTTACGTTTAGAGTTAGAAAAAGATTTGAATTTAGTTGTAGAAGTGAATTTAGGTGATTGACTGCATGTCATGGCACTTGACTAATGCAGAATCACCTTCCAAGCTACAATTTCAGCACCATTGAGGAAGAGGAATAATGCACAATGCAGAGGAGTCCATGTTGGGAGATTTATGAGGCTTCATGACACATGGAGCTTAAAACTATTGGCCTTGACTCACCATATTTGCTCGATAACCTATCTGGATCATAAGGTGAATAATGGAGGGGTGCATTGTATAGCTGTGGAGGTAGATGGTGTAATTATGAGAGTCAATCACATGTGGAAAGTATATGAAATCATAATGCATGAATAAAATGAAAGTGCACGGTTATGATAATTTAGAAAATTTACCATTTCTTTCTATCACGGGATTTAAAGTTCTTCTAAACAAACTACACCAGAGAACATGCCATTTTTGTCTAGATTTACGCCATATGGATATGATGCCATATGAAACATTTCCATTGGCTAAATAAGGCTAAGTTGCTTACATAAACAAGGGAAGACAAAGGAAGCTTTTGTAACTTATTAGAGCTGGGGACGATGTCTAATTTAAAAACTTTATGGCATTCAAATCAGTGTTTTAAGACTCGTCCGAGTCATGATCAACCCGGCCGGGTCGATCCGGGTCAAGGCCTAGGATTCTGACCCGGCCTCTGAAACGGCTCGGGTGGCCGAGTCAGGCAATGACTCGGCCGGGTCATTGATGACTCGGTCAACCCGGCCGGGTCCCGCAAAAAAACGGCCGAGTCAATGCAGACCCCGAACCGGACGGACAACGCACTAAAAAAACCGGATTTCAATGACTTTGCAGTTGGGTTTTAGGGTTTTGGTGGACTCCAAGTGGTTTATGAATTTTCTAAAACATTTTTGGGGTCCATATCCCCCTCCCAAAAGCTATTTAAGTAACCCAAGAGCTCTCATTCTCTCACAGCAGTCTTGTGCATTTGAGTGAGAGTCTTCTTTGAGAGTTAGTGAGCAGTTCTTGAGCTTGTTTTTTGGAGCAGCACTTGAGGAGTCTTGGAGGAGCATTGTAGCTGGAGTGAGGAGCTTCTTGGACAGCCATTTGGAGCAGCATTGAGGAGCTGATTCTTGGAGCAAGTTTGAGGAGGCAGTTTGTGCCTGGAGGTATTTTTTTTACCTCTATAAATCTGTTTTAGCTTAGTAAATTTGAGGTGCATATCTAGAAAGTTTAGAGACTGTTTTTTGTCAAATGAATGAACATTGAATCAAGGTTTTTTTTTTTTTTCATTTTCAGATTGTTTGCTTTCATTCCCTATTCCAAAAATGGCACCTAAAACAAGAGATCCTGCATGGGCATATGTTGAAATGGTTGAGAGTTCAATGCATTGCAAATTTTGCCATAGGTTAATTAAGGATGGTCCAGGGGGCATTAATAGGCTGAAGCTACACTTGGCAGGGATTAGAGGCCAAATTACCCCATGTGAATCACCTGAACTTGGGGAGGTTAGGCAGGCTATGTTGGCTAACATTGAGAAATTTAAACAAGATAAGGCTAGGCAAAAAGAAATACAGGCTGAAATTGGGAGGAAGAGGGAGATACAAAGAATGATGGCTTCCAACCCCCATTATGATTTTGAGGATTCTTGCTCTATCCCTCAGGCTCAAACCAATGCATCCAATCCTTTCCGATATGTTCCTCCTAGTCAAGATAAGGGAAAGGGTAGAATGAGAAAGGGTGACTGTGATGTGACTATCAAAAGTTTTTTCACTCCGGCCTCCTCTCCATCAGATGCACATGGTCCTGAAATTGTTAGACCTCAAATGCAGCCCACTTTAGATGACCATTGGAAGAAAGAATTGAGGGAGACTGCTTGTGATTACATAGCTAGATGGTGGTATGATGCTGATATTCCCTTTAATGCTGCTTGTTCACCATATTATGAGCCTATGTTTGAAGCCATACATGCTGCTGGAAAAGGTTTCAAAGGCCCTACTATGCATGAGCTAAGGGGGGTTCGTTTGCAGAAAGAAATTGATTCCATTAATGAGTATTTGCAAGAGTTCAAGAACTCATGGGCGAGAACAGGGTGTACAGTCATGTCAGATGGATGGACTGATCGAAGAAACCGTACCATCATAAACTTTCTTGTATTCTGCCCACAGGGAACCATGTTCTTAAAATCAGTTGATGCATCTGATAAGGTAAAAGATGGCCACTTGTTGTTTCA
>APFE030237588.1:77083-97200 GCA_000404065.3 Pinus taeda
CATCCTCAATAATGTTACCAATCCAAGGCACATCAGAAGCAATGGATTTCAGTGCTAAGTTCAATGAATGGACAATGCAAGGTGTCCAAAACACTTGTGGATATTTAGCTTCCACAATCATGCCAGCAGCCTTGCAAACATGTGCATTATCTGTAATGATTTGCGCACAAGAATCAACACCTACATCTTCAACAACATTAATAAATAACTCACCAATAAATTGTGCATCCTTGTATTCGCCAAGTGTATCCACTGCTTTCATGAAAACTGGACCATTCAAGAAAGACACAATGAAGTTGATGATTGGGTGTCGTGCTGGATCTGTCCATCCATTAGAAACAATGCTAACCCCAGATGTTGGCCATGATGCCACAATAGGCTCAAGCATTTTTTGCACCTCTTTTTTTGCCTTCCTCAATAATGTGGTTCTCAGCTTCTCTGACCCAGGAGGCACATACCCTGCTGGAGCCCCTTGAGTTAGAGCTCGGCACATCTCAACAAATAAAGGTGAACGTGCAACATTAAATGATATGAAGTTTTGATAGAAGAAGGAAATGGTGAGATCAAGCTTTTCCCGTCTCTCTTTTTGGAAAATCTTGTCCATTGGACCAAGCGCTCTTCTTTTTTATGCTTGTCCCCTAGTAGAAGTAGAATTCTCAAATGGAAATTTGGTGGTGGCTTTGCTCAAAAATGGAAGGGGGTCTTCATTCTTAGGTTTTTTTTATTTGAAGCCAGTGCCACATGTTCCATACCAACATTGGCCTCCTTTTCCAATTATTTTCTTTTTTGTGAAGTAATAGCTCTACAAGATGCAATCCCACAACCAGGTAAAGCCAACAAATGTGATTTCACACAGTAATATGTGCTTTTGAAAGAAATGTTACAAAAGTTGCATTTCCATTGCATATTGCCTCCCCTCCCTTTCCCTTGTTGTCTCGCCCATCCTCTTTTGTGACATATTTCCACAATGGATATTTATCAATGTCTCTAAGTCCTCTTCCCTCAACATTACTTGCAGCAGACTCTGATGATATTGGGGGAGGAGGGAGATCTCTACCTATGACATTCTTGCCCTTCCTTTGCCCACTACCTGCTGCCTTTGATTGAGCCATGAACACTGTTACGGTTTACCTGTAAAAAAATGAACAAAGCATGCACAAATTTGTAAATAAAAAATCATATACAATAATACAAACCGCTGTAAAAAATGCAAAAAATACACATAAAATTCTGAGAAATTCAAGGTTACAATACACATAAAATTTAAATTTATTAAATTATAATTAAATAGATTCCACTGTCCAGATATAAAGTTATTTGAAATTTCATGACTTGCAGCAAAGAAGGGTTTTGATCTTGCCAAGCTCGTACAGGATTCCAATGTATTTGGGCAGCCAAGTTTTCTCCAAGATTGCAGTTTGGTCCTGTCGAAGGAGAGGCCGAGAATAGGCATTATATTCTCCGATCTATGAGAGAATGGCCACAATTCTGTGGAGGAGGGCCAAGCCTCTGTTCACCATGAAAAGGAGGCCATAAAGCTTGGTTGTTGGCAGAATAGAAGCCCGAGTTACCTCAAGACACAACCCAGGTGAGAAGACCTTTTAAGACCGAGATATGGACTCCAACAAGTGAAGAAATATAGGCCACAAACCTGTAGATGGAGACCGAGGATTGTCAAAGGGCTTGACTGGCAATCCAAGGTAAGAAAAGTCTGTGGCATGGAGCTGCTTGGAGGCTGCAGGTCGTGGAGATTTCATAACTAGATGTAGGACAGTAGGAGTTGTTCCTAAAGTATTTAGGACAGCAAAAATTATGCCCTAAACAAGGGTTTCATCAAGGACAAGTTAGATCCCAATGAGGGACAGGTAAACAGATACGTCAATGAGGGACAGCCGGACAAGTAAACATACAATATCCAAATCATAAATGTTATATACATCAATGAGGGACAGGTAAATAGATAATAAGAGAAGTAGAACATTGTTATGCAACCTCATTTGCGTATTGATACACTAGTGAGTCGTGACTATCAACTTCATTTGCGTATTGAAGAAACATGATATATGTACAAGTTTACAACTAATTAAAGCTCGTTTCCAACTTTCCACAACAGTAATTGACTTGAGACCAGTGCCAATAAAGAGCTCATGCAACTACTTTTTCAATATTAGAAATTAGAATGTGTTGGGAGTCATTACAAATCGACCCCATTCATAACAACCGCAGGGTCCATACTAAAATTCAAGTGCACTTACCTGGTGGATCGGTGGTCGATTCTCCTTGTTGAATGCTCTACTCCTTGCTGCAACAGCACAAATCACTAGCCAAATGAAAATATTAATGAGCAAACACGCCCTTTTCATACCCGCGCTGAGCTTAGCGAGTCCTGGAAACAGGACACGATTCCAAAATTCGCGACACACTTTTCAAAATCGTGACATGACCTCGGATTCGACGTGTCATAAAAGTTAGATGATTTGGACATGAATCCGGACCGAATCGTGTCGAATTCGATGGATTCGAGATTTGAGGGGCCTCTAGGGCGAATCCGGTGACTTAGTATATAATATAATATAATATGTAAATATATATTGTTGTACATAATATAATATATATTATACATTATTGTTTGGAAGGGAATACTTTCCACTGCTATATAAAACATCAACACTCCCTCTTAACGAGGAAGGTATTCTTCCATGATGTTCTCCTCTAGTAGTTCCAATCACACCCAACCACTCCACATGGTATGGTCAGGATTACAACCATAGTCTTAAGACTATGCTGCAAGTATCTATGATGTTTCTCCTCTCCTAGTAGTCCCAATTACACCTAGCCACTTCACATGGCGTAAGAAAGACTTGTACCAGGCTACTCATTACTCCCTCAATCACCTCACATGACTGATCTAGGAAACCCTTGGCCAGAGGTAGAGTATATGCCTGTTGTAGGAGAAACATCACAACTCCCTCTCAACAAGGGTGGACATTCTGCATCACGCTTGTCTCTGAAGTATTCAAACTTCACTTAAGACAGAGTCTTGGTGAGAATATTTGGTGTCTGCTCATCTGTGGAAATGTACCAAAGTTCCACAGCTCTACTCTGATACCATGTTGAATTATTTCTTATCAACACTAGTGGATCTATGTCGTTATTCACCCCAAACATAACCTTTAACCATTTACTGATTAGTGCTATGAGGTTAAATCTCTCATCATATTAAAATTTGTAGTTTACTCCATTACAATTAGCCTATACTCCACCCACATAGTGTTTGACTTTGTTAAATTGTTCCTCCATAATTTATGTGATTCTTTGCATAAATATAGGAGAAGTAAAAAGTAAATACATAGTGCATTCTTTATATAAGAATAGTTAAACAAATTTACCAGGAATTACTACCCACCATAATTTATGGAATTCTTTGCATAAATTTAGGTAGTAGTAAAAAGTAAATATATTGTTACATAAAGATTGTAACAACCCAAAAATTTAACACATATTTTTCCTTGAAAGATCTTATGGCTCTAATACCATGTTGAATTCTTTCTTATCTTTCCTTGCAAAATCTTATGGCTCTGATACTGTGTTGAATTCTTTCTTATTGTCAGATCTCTTATTTTTCCTTGCAAGATAGATATAAGATATATGAGATATTTATTTATCTCTGATTACAATTGAGGGCATCGATATATATACATAGTCGAGGGTGTCTTTCTATTAATAGAAAGATATGTCATTTCTTTTCTTTTTTATTATTAATTAATTATTGATTATTTGTATTTATATATTATATTATATGTATAATATAATATATAAATATATATTGATGTACAAAATATAATATATATTATACATTGTTTTCCGGAGGCGAATAGCTTTTGCGGATATATAAAACATCAACACATCCCCCTCCACTCTATCCAATATAATCTTCGCATTTGTTGATGTGGAGGATGGCCCCTCAAGAGGATCACCTTTGATGATGGTTCATTAAGACCCAAGTTGGCCAATGCTAACTCAACACTACTATCCAAACCCATATCATTTGGAAACACATCCCACATCTTTGTCTTTCCCTTCAACCACTCCTCCCTCTAATTGTAAATAAGACAAAGGTTGGTGTGCACATACACCACTATCTCTACCCTAGACTGCTCAAGCGTTCTCTTCTTCAAACTACACAAATTATTGTGTGTCCTCTAATTCCTCTCACAACAAGACAATGAAGTAACATAAGAGAGGAGCCTCATGGCTAATTGCTATAGAGGAGGGAATGTAGCAAATGAGTTTCCCACCAAGCATAGGACTTCTTAGGCCCCTTGTCTTTGATCACATCGCAACCTCTAAATCCTAGTGCCAGTCGAAGAATTTGCAAAGGCATCCTCCACCTCATCAAGGGATGCTCTACCCTAATATATTTATCTAAATGCATCCCTCCCTTTGAAATATTAGCATCCGTGCAAGGAGGGAATCTATGTAGGTCCACCTTTTCACCACTGACTGTCATAGTATTTGGAATTCATTGAGTGAGCCAAGCAATGCAAAGGCGTGCAATTCTTGTCCCGCTTACTAACAAGATCTCGTATGATGGTGAAAAAATCCTTTGTTAACGTCTTGTTGACCACTTCGTGTCAGCTACCTTATAGCAGTACACATTGTTTCGAAGCATTCCACCATGTTCGAGCAGTCCAGCAGTCCGAAATCATTGTCATCATTCAGCAGTTTTGTCAAATTTGTAATTCCAAATTTTGCAGCGTTGTGAGCCATCATTGTAAAAATGATTCTGGTATCACTATAAAGCCATGTAAAAACATATACGTAAGCCTTTGATTCTTAGCAAAGAGTTTCACTCTCGGGAGTTTTTTTACCCTGCGCCAATTATTCATGTCTTTGAACCCAAATAATTGGTAAGGTCTTAGGTGAGTCTTATTATTATCGAGTCTATGTATTTTTATCATACTAGACCATATGTCATGTGTCACAAAATTTGGTTAAGTCTAGAGGTCATGTTTTAATTGTAAATTCCCCTTCTAATGGGACGTCTATGTAATATCTTGATGTAAAAAAGTGTTCTCTAGGAATATTTTTGGTGAATGATTACTCATAATTAGACATCATCAACTAAATAATTTTTAGAACCACTTTGAGGGTGAAAATATGTGTTTAATTCCCTCTAGAGATATTTAATTTTTTTTCTGGCAAAAGGTTAGCCAGAAAATGCTAAAAAAATGATAGAAAACAAAATTCTCTCCAAGTGGAAAAACGAATTTTTGGCAAAAGTGGACATTCCTAAGGAAGATTAAATTCGAAGGACTCATTTCCAAGCCAGAGAAATCTCACAAAAAAATCCTTGGACTAGGAAAAAATAATTTCTCAAGGAAAATTGAATTTTTCAGAATGTGGTCAAATTAAATGAGGGAATTTCAAGAAAAGAAAATGAAAAAAATATTTTTGAGGCCCTCTATCAAAGGAAAAAAACTGATTCTTTAAGGAAAATCAAGCAATTTTCAAGGAAAAAATATTTTTTGGACCAGGATAAGGCATTTTTCAACAAATTAGAATTTCTTCTTCTAGATAAAGGGTCGGGATTTAATTTTGGCATGGATCAAGCATTAATTAGTCATTATCCTCCGAGATCAAGTCAAATCTGTGCACATCTTTGGACCTAGTCATTCTACACTTGGAGGGGGCTCTAGATCTCTCTATTTTCTATATAAGGAAGCCTAGGCTCCTCATTGTAATCATCTTTGGATGGTGTAACTGACTCTAGAAGCTTTGTAATGTTTTTGATCAATAAAATCAAAGTCTTTGAGGCAAAGCTATGTGCGTATGTCTTTACCTTATCATGGAAAATTTATTATGGTTTTGTGCTTAGTGTTCTACTGAATTTAAAATATTTTTATTTCCACATGCCTTTGGGATTTATTAGTGAACAGGTATCTTGTGCTATTATTTGGGTTGAGTAAGCATTGATGATTAGGCAAATCTATTGCATCCTTGTTTGGCCTCTAGACTTCCCTTTTACAATGTGAATCAATCCCATCTGGATCTAACGAATCTTTTGAGAGTTTGTAGAAATTTTTATTTTGATCAGATCTCTAGTAGTTGGGGAAGTTTTCGCTTAACCAACCAACTACTTGAGCATGAAGGCTAAGAACCTAAGTTGCAAGAAACGCAGGGTAGGAGGTTGTTTCCGCATAGAAACCGAAACGAAATTCTAAAACACGTGTGGTACGGCCGTGAAACGCGTTTCCGCTGTACTGGCACGTTTCTCGATGTGAAAATGTGGCCAATATGGCTAGAAACGCGTTTCCTAATGACTTCTAGTTGCTTCTAGATGCTTGTCTAAAGTTACAAAAGTGAAACTTTGCCCTAGTGTTGATATGCAGTTCATTAGGAAGTTTGTGGCATATGCAGTGCATGGTAATGTTAAATTCTTAAAGTAAAAGGATGAAAATGAAAACTTTTACTTAAATTTTTAACATTACCATGAAATGACTCAGGATGTTTGAGAGTGGTTTTGCCCTCATTGGATTTCATATGGAGAAAGTCGAATTTTAGATCTCACTCAAAATCCAGCAGGCTTATTTGTTTTTCAGGATTTCAAGATTGGGGGGATTGCAATGTTTCCATTGGACTTTATCATGTACTAGGTATGGAACTTGTATTTAATCAAAAGAACCAAGCCCTCTATGCAAGGGAGACTCCCAATAATCAAGAGCATGTAGGGTACTAGGGTAGGAAACTTGTATTTAATCAAGAGCACTAAGGTCGTTCGACTATGTAGGAGGAGACTCCCAATCAAGCACGAGACAAAAAATTAGAAATTTCTTGTGGCTGATTTTGCATATTTCTATTTTCATTATGTGATCATTCATGATTAAATGTGATGTAAATTTAGAGACTTATAGTTTATGCATTGACAATTGACAATTTTATCATAATGTAATAAATTAGAATGTAGCATATATGCTTTATGATTGCACATATTTCTTAAATGTCTAATATATATATAATATAATATATATATATATATATATATATATATAATTCGCGTTTCTCTTTCAAAATTGGGAGGTCGTATTTGATCGTCTCGTCAAAAACTCGTACCCGTTTTCCCGTTCGTGCAACCTTGCATAAAACCCATAGTGAGCTCTCAAAGGTCTATCATAAAATATCTGTGAAGGGGGTTTCTTGTCTTTTACTCTACCAAGATCACAGATTTATAAAGTTCATCTCATCTAATTCTATTGTGCAATAAAAGATCCATCTGCTTATAAGAGCTTTAAATGTTGTAAATTTGTAAATTAATTCTCTAACCCTTGTATATATTTTCTTCCTTTGTATATATTAGCCATTTGGGTTTTTCAATTTAATTTTTATTGCAAATTTAAGGAGGATGTCTAGGGTTTTTAGATTCATTTTGCAAGTGGATCATCGTTAGATCGAAAGGCTCCAGCCCTCGCAAACCCTAGACAGCTAGGGGTTTGGAGTCTGGACTGTCATTGCAAAGCATTAAGGGTCATCTTCTAGTTTATCAAGACCACAAAGGATTTAAAGCCTGATCTAGCCTCGTAAGGGTTTGATCCATTAAATTTTGCCTCAATCTCTCAAACACAATTTGTTTAGGAGGTCGCAAGCCCTAGTGGGTTGATCCAATTGTGAATTCAGAGATATTCAAGAGTTTGACATATAAAAAATTTACAAGCAACTTCTACAAAGTTTTTCACTAGGTATCCTTGCCAAAATCTAACTAGGACTTGTTTTGAAAACATATAATTGTTACTCTGCGGTTCAGATTCAATTTGAAGGCTAAAAATAGTTGGCCACAAGCTTATTTGGTCCTTCTAGGCCTAGCCACAGGACTAAGAGCCCTTGTCACCTCAGTAGCAGGCCCTTAAGGGTCTCCCTCGCTTTACCCAAGGGTTCTAAGGCCTTTATCATCTAGTTGTAGGCCTGAACAGTCTTCCTTCCCCAAGTCGAAGGCTTTTGTGCCCCTTTTTACTTGACCACGGGCCTAATCAGACCTTTATTCCTTGGTCGCAGGCCTTTGGAGGGTAGCATCTTGTTTCATTTCATTTTCAGACTAATACTTTGTGGTTTTGCATGTTTCGTCCATCATTGTAGGGTTTCTTTGAGCCTACTTTTCACAATTCTAATCTTTGGACTAACCCTGATTTTTGCAGATTTGTTCTGATATATTTTTGAGGATTTATCACTGATTTGGATTCATCTGGTAAGTTGGGACATTACTTTAGGCTTGTTAATTTTTATACTGCTCTATGTTGTTTCAATTACTTTAGCCCAATTCAATTATTCAATAAACAATCTTTCAATAGCAATTAATACTTTTCATCAATCAATACATCAATAAGAGACACCAAATTTGGTCAATGGCCATGGAAAAAACCCACAAGGGTGAAAACCCTTTGTAATTCTTCTTCTATTGTCATAAAATGTTCAGTAGAGAGTACAATGAGCCCATACAAAAATATCTAGCAATATCAACCAAAAAATATCATAAATATGATTCCAGCAACAATACTAATCAGAGTTAGCTTTCCCAATCAACGGTCAACTATAAAACTGAAACCCTAGATCCCAACCGCATGGAGGAAGAGTTATGCATGCAGTTGATATGCTCCAACCGCACGAATGAGACTGCATGTCTGTGGTTATAACCAAAAAATGTCTGTGCTAACCCTGCGGCTAGAACCCAAAAACCCTAATCATATGTGTGAGCTACGAACCTTGCAATTTTGGACCTCTACGAACCAAACTCCACGATCCAAACTTTAGACATGTACGAACCAATCCAATGAAGAGAGAGAAGAAGAAGATGCTTGATGATGATGTCCAAATGAGCTTGAGGTCACTTGTATTTATATGCTTCCAAGGGTGTCCAATTTGTTATTAGGGCCGACCTGTCTTTTTGTACACATGTGGGTTTCAATTAAAAAATACACTTTCCCTTGTCCAAATTAAATGCTTCAAAAATCAAAATTAGTCCTCTCGAAAAGAGGAATCTTGTCCTGAGGCTGGAATTTGTCACCACGCTGCCAAATTAACAAGGCATGGTCGCAAGCCTCAGTAGCCTCAAACAACTTGGTTGCAAGGGTTTATTGGTCTATCTCTAGACTCATTGGCCTCTGGACTAATATATCTGTAGTTTCAAGATCTTTCTCGTCTTGAGGAGAAGTTTCATCATCAAATTGAGGTAAGGGTTCGCTATTTTTCTGCATCACATTGATACACATTGTTGTTTAAGGGTATGTTGTAAGCTTAGGAGGCATAATCTTCTCACACTTGCAAAACACTACAGTGAAGGGTTTTTAAACTTGAAACTAAACACTAAGAGCTTGAAACAATTAAAATTCATCACACATAACTCACAGTTGTTGATTTAAATTCTTCTAACCTTGTTGCTTACCTGGTCGTGGGCCAATCTAACTGATCTTTTAGGCCTTGAGGGTATTCAATGCACTGATATCTTGTTGATAAAGGTGCCTTTTGAAGTCGGATGCTTTCTTTCCATCTCTAAGATAAACTTTTTATCTCTTGCGCTCTAGCATTTGCTTTGGTGATTGATTGCTTTTTTCTTAGTTTAGAATTTCATTTTCATTGCTAGTTAGACTAAATTGTCAAGTTGCTTCTTATATCATCATTGTTAGCAATCTCTGAATACTTGTGTTTGTACATTCTTAGAATTCATGGGTTCCTAAACATTATTTCATAAAGTGAAAGCACCCTAAAAAAGTAACAATATATGATATTGTTGTGATTGGAAGGAGTTTGTGTAATCTTGTGGTTCAAAGTGACATTTCATAAGTTACATTGAAAATCATTTAATATTGCTCACATTGAAGATTTGGCTATAAGTGTGTTTCATTGAAGCAGCCTAATTTCCTAACTCACGTTCTCTAAAAGATTGTTACTTGGTCTTGTTTCAATTGGTTATAATTAATTGATCTAAGTAGTGATTCTCTTTCTTGTGTCTCATTTGTTATCCATAAGTGTTTATTTGACTAAATAATATTTTACTTATCTCAACTGTCTAAGCAAGTGAAGGATATCTTTAAGAACACTATTGGTATTTTGAGATCTTCTCTAGCTATCATTGTTTCATTGAGAATATCTTGATGTTTCATTGACAATTGCCATAAGCTAATAATCTTGCGCTTAAACATTTATTTCATTTTCATGGCAGCTTGTTTTTGGAACATATTAATATCATTGTCTCACTTGAAGTAATTTCATTTGCATCCTAGCATTAACTTTGCATTCCTTAAAATTTACCTCCAAGCATAAGCTTGGTTGATAGAAAGTTAGGAACCCCTTCTCGAACCAATTTGTGACGCTTGAACCTTGCTCAACCACTAAAACAAGGGACCTGGCAGTTCTCTTGCGGGCAATCTCTTGTAGGAATGGAGGCACTTGGGTCGATAGAACTCTAGGGTAGGCATCATTAATGAGGGCTTAGCCTCCTTCCTCTGAACCTCTTTCGACAAAACCTTGGGTGAGACTTGCTTCAAGACAATTGAGGAGAAGGATCTCATGTAGGTTTAGATATTTAACTAAAAATAACCAAGATTTTGCATTTCACATTAGATTAGATCTTGCATCTCAGTTTGCATTTGATCATTTGATAACTGGAATTGTGAGCTAAATCGTATAATTGCAAGATTATTGTACTTTGCAATATCATAATTACTTGGAAGTATAGATTTTCTTGCAATCGTTCTTAATTTTTTTACTTCTCAGATTTCCTATTATCTTGATTTGTTGTATTGACACCCTTCTTGCAACATTGCTTATCTCGTAAATTGAAGCTTTTCATATTGTGCAAGTGATATTATCTCCATTGAGCATTGTTCATAAGGCACTAGTCTATATCTGCTAACCTCGCTATTGCTTCATTGTTCTCAATCGCTTCATCTTGTTAAGATTTACTTCGTTCATTTAATAAACACTTGCTAATTAATCTCAATTCAAGTTGCCTAAAGAGGTAGTGATCTTGCCCTTTGTATCCTAGGACTTGTTGTTCCAACAAGTTTACCCATCATCATCATCCATAGGGACTACCCCCATTAGCTTGTCTAGGAGAGAGCTAGAACAGAGTGAGTAGGGATCAGAGTGACAGCCCCTACTTTGAGCGTTGCACCATAGGTGTACACTTTAGGCGACAACACCTCTCATACTCAAAGAATTCATTCTGAACAATAATGGTCCTCATGGACTCAATCATGGAATCCCGCTACCTATATATTATAAACCTCTCCTAGGATGGCTTGATCTATCTCTACAAATCACGACAAAGCAATGACATGGTCTATGACCTTAACGATAAGATCTATCCTCTCCTACCAACCATCATCTAACAATTGTATCCTTGAGATTTTTTCTAATCGCTTGATTTTTCATTCTTCAAACCAAAACTCTAAAATAACCATGCCCCAAGACTTGTCATGAACTCCCTTTCGCTGATTTTTGTAACTATGGCCAGTCTTCATAATGTATGTTTGAGTCGTTATGAATTTCTAAAGTATATTTTTAAATGCTAGAGAGTCAAAAAAAAATTATTTTGTCTCAAGTCCCATTTGGACTTTCAAAAGAAAGAAATTCAAATTTTTGAAATTAAAAGTTTTTGGCTCCAAATGGTTGTGTCAGCCTCCTCCTAGTCAAGTTGGCCTTCTCAAATAATTTGGTCAGCGCCCGCAAGGGGTGCACACATTTAGCCTCATGAAAAACTATTTTAAGGCACTAATCTCATTCTTCCTCTAAGTGAAGTACAGCTTGTATCTTCTATGGCAATTTTGGATGGTCTGAGGCAAGAATTTTCACATGTTATGAGGCAGCTCTAAGGTAGCTCATATGACTATTCTGAGGCAACTTGGAAATCTAATATGAGGCAAAAAAGCTCGTAATCCCGAGGTAGAGAGACTAGCATATTTCAAGCATCATATAGTATAAGTCTGAGAAACCTAAAAGAAGCAAAGTCTAAGGTCTGAAGCAGCCTACAAAGGACTAACAAAGCAGCATTTCTAAGGCAAGAACAGAGTTTGTTTTGGGCCAGATTGACTTGACTAAGAGGATCGGCCTAAGACTAGGTTTGACCTAGTTGTTGACTTAGATGTACCTCTATTGAATCGAAGAATTCTCCATTGAAAGGGTTGTTGGGTTTTTCCCATGGGGGTTTTCCCAGGGTAAATTTCTTATGTTTTTATGTGTATGTCTCTTTATGATCTTACTTTATTAATATGATATATGGTTAATGTCTTTCTGTGTAATTATTCAATGATGGAATGTTAATAAGAATGTTAAAAGATCAAAGATAATTATTAGTACGAAAGACCATGTAAAAATCAACATGGTATCAGAGCTAAGGTTAGAAATGCAACTCTAGAGGAGATTGTCTTTTGTGTTTTGTCTCAAGCCCTAGAAAGAAGAACAAAATTTGTGGTTCAAGACCAAACCTCTGTGGCTTTACTTTGAGGAATGGCAGCTAACATAATTATGTCCTGAAGCCGAGTTTTTCTCTATGGTACTGATCTGAATCGCATGATCTTGTTGCTCGACTTGTGGTAAACATCTGATTACATCGTGTTACAAACCAAGACTTATGTGTTATACAAATCTCTATCCAGGAGGGCCAAAATTCTAGTATAAACAAAAACCTTGGACTAGCCTTATTAAGTCTTGATCCGAGTTCAAATTTCAAGATCAAAGTTTCATTAAGTTCTTCCATACACTTTAGAAGTCAAAATACCATAAATCTTGCCTCGGTGTAGGAACCAAACTACATCAGTCAAAATACCTCAGTCACTTATATCAGAAGGGAAAGTGATCTCTCAAAAAATACTTCTTTTCATTGGGGCAAATGTTTGAAGGATCTTGAAGTTCAAATGAAAGTTGAGCACAATCATTGGCAAGGAAGATCCCTTTCTGAAGACAACGTTAAGATACCAGTGAAGTTTGAACACATTACAAGTCTGTCGTAGTATGGCTACTAGAATTCCTACAATGCATTACAAAATTGATGCCTACCCTTGGATCACATATTAAAGCACTATGCAGATACCAGCAAAGATGTATAAGGTATGTGTTACCCCTTGCAATCTCATTTCCTTTGGCTCATTCTTGAGGTGCGTTACTATATTTTAACAAAGGCCGAATATAAGTCTGTAGCAAGTTTTGCAATAGAACTATTGATTTCCAACTAAATAAAGGTAAGGAAAAATCTCACATTTGAGAAAACCCATTGAGGATCCATTAAGGTCTGTTTTGTATCAGATCTATTTTTGTGATGCAACCCAAGTTTGGTGATGAAATCAAAGTCTTACATCTGTAATAGTTCCTCAAGCCAATTCTCAATAGGACCAAAGTTCATCTTACGAAGAAGTGGTCCTACAGGGATTTATTAGAACATAGCTTGTATACAAGCAAACATTTCATATTTTAAATCTTTTCAAATAGTACTTCATTGATTGTATATTAGCTACTTGAGAGCATTTTCTAAACTAAAGCAAGTGATGGGGTTTACTCCCATCACATGATTTGGTTTCTTGTACATTATTTGTATGATATTTATTTGTTTTACATGTTCTCTCTACAGTAATTGTGTCTTTGATTTGCAACTCATAGTTGGAGTGCTGATAAGAAGAGACTTGAGGAAAACTCTAACTATTTTCTTGTAGGACCTCTCAAGCCTTCAAAGTTCATCTTCTAGGAGGTCGTGGGCATTTGTGGAGGGTTGCCATTTAGCTAGGTCATAGGCATTTGAAGGGGATCTCTCACTTGGCAAGGTTGTGGACAAAGAACACTAGCTCATTTTCTTGTGCAAAATTTCATCCACCATTTGCGGCTAATCTTTGAGATACCAAGAGACACCTAACATTTGCAAATTTGAGAGCATTCTTATTGTACTACCTTAGTTTCTAAGTTTGACTTTCAAGAAAGAAATCTAGTGCTTGAAAATCCTCATATGTCGTAAAAGATTCCTCTTGAAGTTTTCATTGAAATCCTTTGGAAGGTTTCTCATCTTTGTAACAATCTAATAAAATGGCTTAATTTTTCTTGTGGGAGCTTGGGTTTCACCCAAGGCATCATTTTCTCCTTATTTACAAGGAGAAACATGTGGGTGGATTGATCTTGCATTGTTTTCATAGTTTTCATTTTGCATGCCTTAAGAATTAACACAATCTCACCATCACAAACTAACTTTCTAAATTTGATTATGCTATTAGTTTCTGTTTTATGCGTGCATTTGAAGTTTTTCTTTTAAGTACAACTCCGGATTTCACTCCGGAGCAACTTATTTCATTATATTGAAGCATTTCAATTCATGTGGCAGAGTTTGATTTAGTTAATTTGACAATTTGCTTCATGTTTGCCTCACTATAAGCTCATTGGTTACTTGCTAATTTATTTTAAAGTTATTTGCTCACTTTGCAATCATATCATAATTTGAAGTTTCATCACATTTCATTGCTTTAGTTGGTTGATCATTGATATATCATTTGTTAAACCACTTACTTTGAGCAACATACAATCTTATGTGCTTATGAAGCTTACGTTCTTGTATCTTGTACAATTTTGAGCAATTGTCTATATTCATTGAGCATATTTCAATTTACTTGAGGCATTTCCTTTTACAAGAACTAATAAACTTACTTGCATTTCATTTAGGCATATTAGCATAGCTTGCTTCTCTAATGAAAATTTACCTCCAAGCACAAGCTTGGTTGAAAGACATCTCTCAGGGACCCCTTTTTTCATCAACATGAAGGACATAGACCCTCTTATGTGGTTAACACGGTGACCTTGCAGTCGTCAAAGCCACAATCTCTCTAGCGCCAAAGAAATTAGGTGTGTTGGATATTCCAAGCAAGTTATCGTTAATATAGCCTTGTTTGTCTTTCCTTGGATCTCCTTCCACAACTTACATAAGGGACTTGTTTCAAAATTAACCAAGATAACTGCATTTAATCTTAGTTTAAGTGCATTTCATACTAAGACATTTTACTATTTTACTTGCAAATTATTCATGTACTTGTCATTAATGAAAATGTTTTGAATTGATTATCTTATTTAGGCAAATATCATCTTGTTCATTTTTGCGAGTAAAGTTTTAACTTGTTTCGTTTGCAAGTCATTCTATATTGCTTCCTTACATGCTTTGGATTTGTGAATAGTTATATATTATGAAAGCATTTCTTGCAAGCAGATTTTATATCTTGCATGTGATATCATATCTTGTTAACATCTTGTGTTTGATTGACAGGGTTACTTGTGTTCCAATTTGAAACACTTCATTTTTCTTCAGCAACTATTATTTATTTTTAAGCAATATTGAAGGCATTGGTTTTATCTATGTTAACCTTTAGTTCATGTGTTGATGGTTATATATTTAATTTCATATTGCTCGTTATATTTGCTCATAATCTCAGGTAATCGAAAATTCGCATCTCCTAGAAACCTAATATCCCCGCTTTTTCAACTTAGTTTTCCATTTAGGGACCACCCGGTTTAGTTTACCTAAGAGAGGGCTTAAATGCAGAGAGAGTTGGGAATAGGTAATAGCCCCATCTCTTAAATTTGCAACCAACCACACCTTGTGGGATTAAGGGCTTTTCTCACTAACTTAGGTGTGTGTTTTAGGCAGCAACATTTGTTGAAAAGTGTAATTAGGTTCGGTCTTCATAATGACATGTAATTATGATTTTATGTAATGAGATGTAAAGAAGAAAATTAAATTATTGTAGTGCTTTCTTCATGGGTTTCATGAGCAAGAAATTTTGATTTTGAGTCAAGACTCCCATTGACAGTCTTACATTGAGAGTCTTTAGGAATTATTCGTTATCTAGTCATAAAAGGATAGAGTCATTGTCATGTAATGAAGTCATGTTACACTTTGTAAAAGGTCAAAATTGTCTATGTAAAGTATCCTCCAAGACCTTGTCACTTATCCTCTTCAAGTCGGCCTACATTGATGGAAGAACTAGCTAGAAGAAGTCGGCCTAACTACTTGTGATCATGTTGGCCTAAAGGACATGAGAAAATGTCACTTAGAGGTAAGCAACTCGACAAGCTATTCGATCAAGAAGAAGTGTGAAGGAGAGCCTAGCAGCAGAAGTGCGAAGAAGGATAGCAAGGAGGTTTCTTTTGGGTATAGCGAAAGAGGTTTCTTTTGAGTATACAAAAGGAGAACTTCTTCTAGGGTCAACGAAAGAGAGTTACTTTTAGGGATTGCGAAGGAAGGATTCTTCTCGGGTCGGCGAAAAAAGGGTTCTTCTGGAATACTTGTTTTGGGTGACCAAGTTAGAGATCAAGACTAGAGACCAAGATTCTCTAGAGGAAGTCAGAAAGATCATAGACCGAGATTCTCTAGGAGAAGCCGAGAAGAAACAGTGTGAAGGATAGAGACCGAGTTTCTCTAGAAGGAGCCAAGGAGAGCAGTTTGAGATCAAGAAGAAAGTCGATAAAGGGAAGAGGCAGAGCATCAAGGTTATTGACAAGGTTCTTGGGAGGATACTAGATTCAAGGGTCTTTGACATGGTCTTGGTACTCATCAATTGAAGATCTAAAATAAGAATTTTGATCGAGTTTTCCTCTCAAGAGGTGAGAGGTTTTGGCCCTGGTTGACAAGACTATATATTATGTCACTTGTCTTTTATTGTGCATATTGTAATTGCCTTGATGAAAAGAACACAATAATAACATAACGACGAAAAGAATATAAGCTAAGAAGAAAAAGTATACCACAAGCAATTATCAAGCAGAGAAATCGTTTAACTATTCATGCCCTAGATTTCTCAACATGCTATCAGAGCTAAGGTGCTAAAGTCAAGAAGGGGCATTCAAGCAAGTAGACACACGAGAATCGAGTTTCAAGAAAGGCATCTAAGCAAGTCGAAGGTTATCAAAGCTAAAGATCAAGATCTACAATATAGAATAAAACCATAGATCGAAGAAGCATTCTACAACAGCAAAAGTTTTGGGTCCTTTAGTCATCATCAAAAGACCACAAAGACCCATATCAAGTTATCTACAAAGCAAGGTAGCTCGAAGGACTTTAAAGACGAAGCTCACATCATCTTGGAGAGAGTCAAAACCCTAGAACCATTTATGATCTGCACTACCAAGGAAGGTGAAGTATTTTGAAGGCAAAGAAGGCTAGAAAGCATTACCATCATCTTCAAAAGCTACAAAGCATCTTCCCTCTCATAAAAGCTAGGATCCTCTTCTTATCCTTGAAGAAGATCATCCGAGGAAGCAGCAACAATCACCATCAACAAAGAAAGTTAGACCTAAAGGCATTAAAATCATAAAAGGAGCAATCTCCTTTATTGAAGGAAGGCTTTTTCATTTGGAAGCAGATCATCCAAAAGGGAGCACTAATACATCTTCAACCATCATCAAAGTGATCAAGATGAAGATTTCATCTTCACTTGTCGAATAAGTATCTTTCATTCTTTAATCAAATTTTGTAAAATGACTTCGTGTTTGCAAGGAGATCTATAAGCTAGTTGGGTCATCGAAATCCCTTGCATGAAAAAGGAGGATAGACATAGTCCTTGAAGAAGTGAAGTCATTGAACACATCAATGAAAAAGGTCTCCTCTAAATTCATGGAAAGGGATTCTTATGAAAGGACCCCTCATATAGCAATTTTGGAGACATCAAAGAGATATATATGATAAACTCGTAAGAATATTCTCTGAAGATGCAATAAAGGTCACATGACTTAGATCTGATCTACACAAAATTGAAGGTATCAAAGAATGAGGGGATGTCTTCATAAGATCTCAACTGCGAGATCCTAGAGAGATGATAAGAAGATAATCATCATTGTTCTAAATGCACTAACTGATGAACAAGGTAACAAATGTCCACGGGGATAAAAAAGTTACCTCATTTGATAACTTGTGGTTTCTATGCAAGATAGAAGAAGACAAGTTGAGGGCAAAAGTGTTGAAAGTTAAAGGACTCAAACATTTGGAGGAAGGAAAGGGGAATTTGGAAAATGTAGAAATTTCTCATTTCCCACCCCGGTTTTCAGTTCCACCTTATTTCTCCCATATAGTTAAATGCCCTTTCCCATATCCATACATTCAACAACTGAAAAAATAATTTTTTGTTGAAAACACAAATTCTGGAAATTTTACAGAATGCTGGAAAATGCAGAAATAAAAAACCAGCAGGTACAAATAGTCATTTAACACATTTCAACACAGTGATTTTTGGTCAATGTGACCCTGGAAAAACCCCTTACAACTCTTGGGGAAAACCAGTTTGAGAGCTCTTCTCTATTTCTGAAAATGCCTTTTTTTACAGTGAGAAATATTCAGCAAAAAATCTGCAAGCAAATTTACAACTTATCTCTTTTCCCGTGCCTCATAGCAAACTGGAAATTACAGCAAACAGGACAGCAATAAATGTTGTACGGCCTCCTCAATTTTCGTGCCCACTTTCAGCCTTAAATGTTGTTGTACGGCCTGCATTAAATGCGTTGTACTGACCTCGATTTGCGTGCAGAAAAAACAGCAAACTGCTCCTCGATTTCTGTACAAACCCCTCCTCAATTTCTGTGCAAACCAGCGGTAGGGATTTCTAGAAAATCGTGCCAAAATCAGCCTTTCACTGTGTGCTAAATCAGCTATACAAATCTGCTCAACTGCTGCCTTGGAATGTGTGCCAAGCTGTTGTCTCCTTCACCTCCTTGTCCAAAAATCTCCCTTGCTCTCTTGCTCTCCTTCTCTCAATCTGCTCATGAAAGAATGAATGACCTTTTACATCATTTTCCTCCTTTAATCTAATCCTAAGTGACTTTTGGGTAACCTTTAAATCCAATGGCTGAAATAAATTAAGATCTAGGGCTGAGATTAAATGCTCATTTAAATCTCACTTTTTATTTTTTAACTCACCCCACTTTAATAAAGACCTACTTAGTCATTTATTTCAAAAGTCATTTTTCCTTTCTAATTTTACATTAACTTTATTAAAGTCACTTTAAAATTAGACTTTAGTAACTTTATCACTTAAAGTCACTTTTAAATTAGATTTTAACTTTATAAAAAATTATAAAGTCACTTAAGGAGAAAAATTAAAATCTTTTGGACACTTTTCCCTAGGCCAAAGATCAAAGCCTAAGGGAACCACCTGTCCTCCGGTACCAAATTTCAACACTCCCTCTTACCGAGGAAGGTGTTCCTCAACACACCCATCTTGTCTCTGAAGTAAACATGCTTGCCCCGTGGTAAGGCTTTGGTAAGAATATCTGCAACCTGCCCATCAGTGGAACTATACTCGAGCTTCACAGCTCCCTTCTGAACATAGTCTCTGATGAAATGATATTTGATCCCGATATGCTTTGACCTGTCATGAAATACCCGATTCTCCGTGAGTTTAATGCAACTTTGATTATCACAGTAAATCACTGAAGGTCTCAACGGCTGACCAAATAAGCCAAACAACATCATGTGAAGCTAGATGGCCTCACAACTAACTAGACTGGCTACCATATACTATGCTTCTACTGAACTCAGTGCTACTGACTGCTGCTTCCGGCTGAACCATGACACTACTGCTGAACCCAACCCAAAACAGCACCCTGAAGTGCTCTTCCTATCAGAAGCACAACCTGCCCAATCAGAATCAATATAACCTGCCAACCTCACTCCATCCCCCTGCCTGTAGTCCAGACCATACTCCACTGTCCCCTACAAGTACCGCAAAATGTGTTTCGCAGCCACCCAAAGAACCTTCCTAGGCTCACACATAAACTGACTCATCGTGTTGACTGCAAAACAAATATCTGGTCTAGTGTTGACCAAATACATCAAGGAACCAATCAGCTGCCTGTCCAATGTGGGATCCACCAACTCGGAATCCGAACCATGAAGCTTCTTCTAGTTGGTAATCATCAGTGTCGACATGGGTCTACAATCCTCCATGTGGAATCTGCGAAGGATGTCCACAATATACCTCCAAACCCAAAAAGTAATGCATCAAGCCGATGTCCTTCATCTCAAACTCCGCTGCAAGATCTCTCTTGCAGTGCTCTATGAGTCTCTCTACACCTGTAATGACCAAGTCATCCACATACAGCACCAGAAT